>JARQOC010000005.1:284112831-284275400 GCA_033576535.1 Allobates femoralis
AATAAGTCATAGTGGGGGGTAGAGGAGGGGCAGCTAATATAAGCCATACCCCGAAAATAAGCCATACTAAACTTTCCATGGGGAAAATATAAGCCATGGTACCTTTTTATATGCATTGCTGCTAACTCGGTCCCCTCTGTCCCTGCTGTCCCCGCTGTCCTCCGGGGTCTGTGTTGTCCTCCTCTGCCCTCATGTGCAGACGCTGGTGGCCCCGAGTGCATGGGGTTAATTTTCTGTGTGCCCCGTGCCCAGCCTGACGTCACCACTGCCCCTGCAGCACTGATTGGCCAAGCGACTCCCCAGCATCTCGAGCGCTGATTGGCTCAGCAGTTCGAGTGCTGATTGGCCCAGATGCTCCTGCAAGATGAAATATCTACACCTGCACCCTGCACTGCGGAGGAATCCATTAGGGGAAGCCACCATTACAAAGTAAGGAAATCACAAAATGTACCGTAATGTTTCCTTGCTGTACTGGGGGCTGTTACCCTCTGGGCTGTGTGGGATACCGTACTGTAAGGGCCTGTGACCCTCTGGGCTGTGTGGGATACTGTAAGGGCCTGTGACCCTCTGGGAGGCTGTGTGGGATACTGTAAGGGCCTGTGACCCTCTGGGAGGCTGTGTGGGATACTGTAAGGGCTTGTGACCCTCTGGTGAGGCTGTGTGGTAGTTCGTTGTTTTACATGTTATATATGGAAATACCGTCATGATACGGTTGTAACAAGATATTCTTGAGACATTGGTTTAATAAAACTGTTTTGTGGTGACTACCATACTGTTCAGCATGTTAATAAATGTTAACTTTTTGGTTAAAAAAAAAAATCGTCATTTTTTTTTCTAATGTAAGCCATACCCGAAAATAAGCCATAGTGGGACTTTTGGGGGTAAAAAGAATATATGACACTGGCTTATATTGGGGGGAAACACGGTATTTCCTTTGTTTCAGATCATGTCTGCTCCTTCTTCCTCTCGTTGTAAATGCCTAAACAACCCTGACTCCTTCTGCTATATTTGTGGTGTTTTCACCATTCCAGTTCAAAGGGAAAACATCAGTGCATTTGTCAAACAAGCATATTTTGCATATTTTAAAGTAAAACTCGGTGATCAAGATAAGCCATGGGCCCCTCATATAGTGTGCAAGCAGTGTGTCGAGAGTTTACGGATGTGGACCAAAGGAACACGTGAAAAGTTAGCATTTGGTATCCCCATGGTGTGGAGAGAGCAAAAAAGTCATTCCACAGACTATTAATTCTGTTTAGTGAAAACATCAGGATTTAACAGGAAAAATAAAAGTAAAATAGAATATCCAAATCTACCGTCAGCTATCAGACCAATGCCTCATTCAGCTGAAATTCCAGTGCCAGTTTTCGAACAGCTACCACCTCTAGAAGTTCGGAGTGATGTTGACGAACACAGTGACAGCAATGATGCAGAATTTAAAATTCACAAGGATTCAGTTCGTACGGGATTTGATCAGCATGAGTTAAATGATTTAGCACGTGAATTGGGCTCATCAAAAAAACTTCAGAATTACTAGCCTCAAGGCTGAATGAGAAACAGTTACTTGAACAAGGAGTGAAGGTATCATACTTTCGTACTACAGAAAGTACATTTTTGCAGTACTTTCGGTGTGACAGCGGTTTTGTGTTTTGCCATAATATTCCTGGTTTACTACAAGAATTAGGGCTTTCAATGTACAATCCAAATGAATGGCAACTGTTTATTGATAGCTCAAAGCGGAGTCTTAAGTGTGTCCTTCTACACAATGGCAATTTATTTGGTGCAGTCCCTAAAGGCATTCTGTCTCTCTTTGTGAAGAACATGGAGATGTACAGAAAGTTATTGAGTTATTGAAATATGACACACACAATTGGATCATCTGTGTTGACCTTAAAATGGTTTGCTTCCTTCTTGGTCAGCAACGTGACTACACAAAGTATCCCTGCTCTGTCTGTATGTGGGATAGCAGAGCTCGAGAAAAGCATTGGGTTGAGTCGGATTGGCCTCCAAGAACTGGTCTTAAACCTGGAGATCCTAACATTCTACATCAGCCACTTGTTGACAGGAAGAATATACTATTCCCACCTCTGCACATAAAACTAGGTCTCATGAAGCAATTTGTAAAAGCATTGCCAACTGACGGCGACTGTTTTAAGTGCATCATGTTGGCACTTCCTGGACTGTCCATTGAAAAAATCAAGGCTGGTGTGTTTGATAGTCCACAAATTCGACAGCTCATCAAAGATGAACATTTCACCGGGACTATGTCAGATCTTGAGAAGAATGCTTGGTTATCCTTCAAAGACGTCGTCAAGAACTTTCTTGGAAATACACGTGCAAGTAATTACAAAGAAATTGTTCAGAAACTATTGGAGAGCTACAAAGCGCTTGGTTGCAACATGAGTATTAAACTACATTTTCTGCATTGCCATCTTGCCAACTTTCCTGAAAATCTTGGTGCTGTTAGCGATGAGCAAGGTGAACGATTTCACCAAGATTTGAAGGATGTGGAAGACCGTTACCAGGGTAGATGGGATGTACATATGATGGCTGACTATTGCTGGAGCATCAAACGTGATTGTCCTCAAGTTAAACACTCCAGAAAAAGCTATAAATGTACATTTTTACCTTAAATACTTGCATATATATATATATATATATATATATATATATATATTTATATATATCCTTTGTAAAAAAAACATGATAGTGTTAAAAAACATATTTGTCATGCCTATTTCTTATATATTTCATTTTTTGTTCATATTTGTATTATTTAAAAAAAACAAACACTTTTTAGGTACAGTAGTTTACATATTTTTGAGAAGACAAAAATCCTATAGTTCAAAAACTTGAAGTGATAGGGAAAAACTGAGATCATATCTGGATTCAGCATCCAAAAATTAATTATGAACAGTTGTCTGACCTAACTCCTAAAAAGTTACCCTCATCGTCCTCCATATAGTATAATGCACCCCCATAGTCCTTCATATAGTATAATGCACCCCTCATAGTCCTTTATATATTATAATGCACACCCTATAGCCCTCCATGTATTATCAAGCAACATCCACAGGCCTCCACATATATAATATAATTCACCCCCCATAGTCCTCTGCATATAATAATGCACCCCATAGTCCTCCATAAATTATAATGCACCATCCATAGCCCTCCATATATTATAATGCACCATCCATAGTCCTCCATATATTATATTGCACCTCCCATAGTCTTCCATATAGTATAATACACCCTTATAGTCCTTTATATATTATAATGCACACCCCATAGTCCTTCATATAGTATAATGCACCCCTCATAGTCCTTTATATATTATAATGCACACCCTATAGACCTCCATATATTATAATGCACCGTCCCTATTCCTTCATATATTATATTTGACCCCCGTAGACCTCCATGTAGTATTTTGCACATCCATAATCCTCCATATATTATATTGCACATACCATAGTCCTCATATAATATATTGCACTCCCCATAGTCCTCCATATAGTATACAGCACCCACATAGTGCTCAATATATTATAATTCACCCCCATAATCCCCCACATAGTATATTGCACCCCCATAGTCCTTCAAATAGTATATTTCTCCCCATAGTTCTCAATATAGTATGCTGCACCTGCATAGTCCTCTACATAGTATATTTCAACCCAATAGTCCTCCATATAGTATATTGCACAGCCCATAGTCCTCCATATATTAAACTGCTCACATCCCAGAGACCTTCTATATTATAATATACAGCCCATAGTCTCCCACCAGTGTACTCTCTGATTAAAAAAAAAGTAAATCCCCACCTCTGTCCTCTTTCCTTGCTGCTCCGGTCTCCCCAGAATGTGTTCTGCTGCTCTGCACATCTCAATATGTGCACGGTGGCAGGGTGGCCCCCCTCAAATCAATTTTTCTGGCTGCTGTCTGCATTCTGAAAGCTCAGCACAGCAGGGCACGATGATGTCATCACTGAGTGTCACTGTGCTGAGCTGTCAGAGGGCAAACAGCACCTGGGAGAATTGATTTGTGGCATCCACGGGGGGCTCACGCTGCCACCATGCACATATTGCAAGCAGGCACCGGATGGGCCCCCCTAGCTCACTGGCCCCATATCAGTCATGTGCCCTGCCATCTTTGGCAGTATGCCACTGTCTTATACCAATACTGGACCACCCTATATTGTCAGATAAAGAGAAAATGTATAAGCTAGGGTGAGAAAACATGCATTTCTTGGTTTTGTTTTGTGTCTGGTATACAAATAGGCTTAGGATTAATCCGTAAAGCCACTGAAGGTCATTCTACTTCTCCCTCTAAATCTACACATCATCCTAAAGATACATAGTTAAACAGCAAGTTACTACTCCACATTTGTTATGTACATATAACTAAAGTCAAATCATACATGAGTAAAATTTTAATGGGGATCTATTTGGCAAGTACAAGCTTTAACTGCAGCTACAAGTGCTGTGAAGACTAGCACCCATTGAAATAAATAAAAGCAACAGTAATGTGTATGGGGCTACAGATAGGATTCAGAAAGTGTAGGCCAGTTTTTTTTCCTGATCAGGTTCCATCCAGTTTGTGTGCAAAAACCAGGAGAGGAACTTGCAGAGAAAAACTATAATTGAAAGATTGACACCTGTTCTGAGTTTTGGAGACACTCCTGGTTTTGGCACACAAACCTGATCAAACCTGATCAGGGAAAAAACTGCAGTGTGAAACCAGGCTAGGCAACTTGATATTCGTGTCTCTTGAGAAATCGTTTTGCCATTAATACATCTTATATCAGTCCCTAAAACCCATGGAAACGATGATAGCAGTGTCTTAAAGGTTGTTATTATTGTCGAGCCCACTGGGACGGGGTACTCGGTACCGGACCGGGTTCACTGCTGAGGATGTCACGGAGGTCCTGGTCCGGACCGTGTCCCGGGCCCTGGCAAGTAAAAGGGGGCTATTTACAGGGGATTAATGTGTGTCGTGACGCCACCCACGGCTTGTGGTCAGTAATGGGACCACCACTGCTGCAGAACTTCCGATGTTAGTCACGTTGCTGACCAGAACGATGTTAGGCAGCTGAAGATGGAATAGTTCTCCGCGGATAGAACTTGGTTCCCCGGGGCAGTGATGTTAAAGTAAGTGATGTAGACTTGTGATGAGAGCAATTCACTTACTTTCCTGCTGCTGCAGACTTCCTCCAGCCTGTGTGTGGAGCTGACAGGCTGTGGCTCTCCAGGTGGGACCTCTCTGTAGTCCTGCTGGAAGGAATCATACAGTTCTGTCTGCAGACAATCATGCAAGGGAGTCAGAAGCAGGGTTCACCGTGTTTACTTTGCAGTTCCTTCAGTACAGCAGTTTAGTTACAGTTCTTTCACGGGTTACAACTTTCCCCTCCGGGTTCCTCTCTACTCCCTGCAGCCAGGTTGTTCCTCTCTGTGACCCCTCACTCTTTCTCTGTCCTTTCCAGGCTTTATTCTCTCTCTTTCTCTCTCTACGTCTCCGGACAGTTTAGCGGTAGCTCGGACTCTGTGGGTCCTCGTGGTCGCCACTGAGCTGCCTGTCCTTTAGGTGGGAACTCCAACTTGGAGTTAGAGCTCCCTGTTGGTGAATCTGGGGAAACTGGGTAAATCGTCGGTCCCCTTCAGAGCCGACACTCTGCTTATGGCCTAGCCTCCAATAGTCCTTTCTCTGCAAGGCTCTATCAGGCTCCCTCCTGTCTCGTGTGACTCAGGTTTCAATCTAGAAGGCTGCTCCGCCGGCGGTTGGTCGTTTCAGCCGTGTTCCTAGGACCCAGTGCTGCTGGTCCTCTCTTTCCTCACACTCCTGAGGTGCTGGCTCTGGATGTACTTTCTCTCTGTGGTTTCACTGGAACTTTGGATTCTGCACTCCATTCACCCCACTCCTCCAGGACGTGTGCTTCTGTACTTTACTGCTCAGCCTACCTCAGCCTACTCTTGGTCTTTTCTGGTCAGCACCCTCGGCCTACTGACTCCTTCCTCCTCCTCTTCCTCTATTTCTACCTTCTATCACCTCACTTACTTGCTGTCTCACCCACTGTCCTTTAAACCCACCACTCCTTGTCCGCCTAGAGTCCCGGGCTCTGGGTTGTGTGCTGCCCTCTAGTGGTATGTGGGATGTCTGTGAGGGTGTTGTGTAAACTGTCTTCCTTCCTACCTGGCTGCAGTTCCCTATGTGGCCACCCTGGTCGCAGGGGCTCCACATTATTATCTAAAAATCACTGGATAGCAAAGGATGTGATAAAATAAAAAGTCAATCTATATTCTCATGGTAAATTCATGCCACTTTAGTGCAACAGCTCTTGTGGTCCCATCGGTCTGTGGTAGTTGTGTCGCAGTGATGACATTGCCACTACTGTCAAATTCTGATATACTGCATATTAAATAATGACTGGTGTCACCTACGTGTACTTCAGATTATATAATCTATAGCAATATTTGCTAAATCTCCTTGCCATATACACATTGATTTAGCTGTACACATAGTCCTGCTATTCATCTGATAGCCACGCAGCTAATTCACATTCATTCAGTGTTTAGTGCCGCAGCAGATCTCATTTTCTTATTATAGTGCATTTACTTGCTTGCACCTTTACATGTAGGTAATGCCAGTCATTATTTAATACTAGTAAAAAGGCCTGATGCTATCGCATCGGGAGTGCGATGACATCAAGATGGGGGCGGGCTCTTTGGCACTGTGGGCAGCAGCTGTCACTTCACCCTGTGCTGTCTGTCCCCTATGTGCTGATTTTTGGCCCTCGGTCTCTGCCCCCCTCCTCTGTGCTTTGTCTAATGTGGCGGCAGAGGATGGTGGCATGAGGGACTGGCGCAGTTCCTTGTTCAGCCTGCCGCAGGGTGAGTGAGATGAGCGAGATGAGTGTGGTGAGCCGGCTGCAGGCTGAGTGCGGGCTGAGTGGAGTGAGTGCAGGCTGAGCAGGCCGGGTGAGTGAGTACAGGGTGTGTGCTGGCAGAGTGAGTGCAGGTTGAGTGAGTGTGGCATAACCGTGGTGTAGGCTGAATGAGGGCGGGGCTGAGTGAGTGAGGGCTGGGTGAGTGAGGGTAACCATGGTGTAGGCTGAGTGAGCGCGGGGCAGGATGAGTGCGGAGTTGAATGAGTGCTGGGGCAGAGTGCAGGAAGAGTGAGTGGTGGGGCAGAGTGCAGGTATAGTGAGCGTGGGGCACAGTGAGTGCAGGGTGAGTGGGCAGAGTAAGTGCAGAGTGAGTGTGGGGACAGAGTGAGTGGTGGGGCAGAGTGAATGTGGGGATCAGTGAGGGGGCAGAGTGAGTGAGGGGGCAGAGTGAGTGCTGGGGCAGAGTGAATGTGGGTTTAGTGAGTGTGGGGCAGACTGAGTGCAGGGCAGAGTGAGTGTGGGCTCAGTGTGTGCAGGGTGAGTGAGTGCAGGGTGAGTGAGTGTGGGCTAAGTGAGTGAAGGGTGAGTGAGTGTGGGCTCAGTGAGTGCAGGGTGAGTGTGGGCTGAGTGAGATGTAGAGAGAGCAGGGCAGAGTGAGTGTGGGCTCAATGAGTGCAGGGCGAGTGAGTGCAGGGCAGAGTGAATGTGGGTTTAGTGAGTGCAGGGCAGAGTGAGTGCAGGGCAGAGTGAGTGCAGGCTGAGTGAGTGCAGGCTGAGTGAGTGAGGGCTAATTGAGTGCAGGGTGAGTGAGTGAGTGAGTGAGTGGGTGTGGGCTTAGTGAGAAGAGGGTGAGTGTGGCCTGAGTGTGTGCAGGTTGAGTGTGGGCTGAGTGAGATGTAGAGATTGCAGGGCAGAGTGAGTGGGCTTAGTGAGTGCAGGTCAGAGTGAGTGTGGACTTAGTGAGCGCAGGGTGAGTGTGGCATGAGTGAGAGCAGGGTGAGTGTGGGCTGAGTGAGATGTAGAGCATGCAGGGCAAAGTGAGTGTGGGCTCAGTGAGTGCATGGTGAGTGTGGGCTGAGTGAGGGGTAATGTGAGTGTAGGGCACAGTGAGTGTGGGCTCAGTGAGTGGAGGTTCAGTGAGTGCAGGGTGAGTGAGTGTGGGGCAGAGTGCGGGGTGAATGCAGGGCTGACGGTGGTGTGAGATGCAGCAGAATTACCTGGCTGCTGCTGCATCTGTTCTGCGTGCGGTGCTTAAGGACCCGTGGTGACGTCATGGTCATGTGACCTGGCTCCACCCATAACACTGATGTCACCACAGGTCCCATAAGTTGTGGGTTATTGGGGGCGGGGAGGATGGCTGGCGGGGCTGAAGTGTGGGGTTAGCAAGGAGGAGTGCGGGGACCGGGCGGGGATTCAACATGCGGACTGCTAGGAGCGGGCGGGGAGAGGATGCAGTAGGCTGTGAGTTTTTCACTTGCGGCCACTGTGTCGCTATGGCGCCATCCAGCAAGGCAAGCGGCGGCTCGCGATGGTGCATGCGCGCCATCGCTCGCAGCGCCGCAAAGGATTCTGGAATAGCGGCACAGTGGCCGGAAACGCAAAACTCGTGATTATGTAAGTAGATGTGGTATGACTATTTTTTGACTGTGATCCCTTCCCCCCGTAGCCTAGCCTATTCCTCCATCTTGCTGTAGCCCAGGTCCACAGACATACCATACCAGCAGGTTTAAATTGCATTCAGAGGCATATAAACCTACACAAGCAATTGTATACCGCATGTAGTGACATAGTGTTAGGACCCTGAAAGATGAGAGCACTTTGTCGCGGTTACCGTGCTCAAAAGCAGTTGTCAATGCTTAAGCTAAGTCTCTCAATTTTCTTTATAATCTAAAGCAGTATTTGCTAAGTCTCCTTGCCATATACACATTGTCTTAGCTGTGCACATATTTCTGCTATTCATCTGATACCCATGTAGCTAATTCACATTAATTCAGTGTTTAGTGTCGCAGCAGATCAAGCTCTGGTATAGGCCACTTTCCAAATATGCTGACACTATCCATAAGGGCAGTGGTTGGATTCAACAGCAGTCATGTGCAGGTAGACTTAAGATCATCATAATCATGACCTGAATAACCACTGGGACATCGGTGCTGGGGAAACAGAGGATTTACCATCACATATCCTAATGATTAGCCATTTAGAAAAAGTCTCAGACAACTCCTTTAAATCTTGGAAATTAATTGTCATCAAGGATATGGCTGTCGAAAATGTATGAATTATCTAAATGCAGAAGGGTACAGCATTTTTTTCAGTGCTGGAGTATTGCGTTAAAAGGAAAACGCCTGCCCCTAGTCTAAGGCTGCTTTCACATAACGTTTTTTTCCTGTCCGTGGGATCCTACTTTTTGTATGATCCCATGGACAGGAAAGGACATCACAGGGGTGATCTATTCAGTGTTCGGGCCCGTGATTATCACGGATCTGGACACAGCGGGGCACTTTCACTTTCGCAATGTATAATATACATTGCAGAAGTGAAATTTAGTAAAAAGAAAGAGTTAAAAATAAAAAATCTGTATGCTCACCTATCTGGGATCCACCGCTGCCTCGTAGCAAGTTCCGGGTGCTTATAGGACCTGCGGTGATGTCACAACCTGATCAGCTGATTGGGTCACATGACTGCAGATACCGCGGTAACTGCGGTCATGTGACCCGATGACGCTGCCGGGTTGTGACATCACGGCAGGTCCTATAAGCACCCGGACCTTGCTGGGAGGCAGCGGTGGATCGCGGACTGGTGAGCAGACAGATTTTTTATTTTTAACTCTTTCTTTTACTTATTTTCACTTCTGCAATGTATATTATACATTGCAGAAGTGAAATTAGATGGTTAGGAGCAATTTTAATGTACTGAGCATACTCAGTACACTAAATCAGGTCTGAGGAACGATCAGCTGTTTCCTCGGACCCGCGCTCATAGCCACCCATGTTAAAGGCCGAGGATCGGATCATATTTGGCCTAATTGCCATCTGATTTTGTGGGATCCGATTTTTTTCTGTGCCCAAAATCGGAGCAGTCTCCGATTTTGGGTACAACAAAAAATCGGACACAAATCGGATCCCACAAAATCGGATGGCAATTAGGCCAAATACCATCGGATCTGACCCTCATAGGATGACATGGGGGCCAAATCAGATCCGTGGCTGTCCGATTTACATCGGACAGCCACGGATGGAAGAAAATCGCTATGTGAAAGCAGCCTTATACTCACCTTCCAATGTTCATCTTTTTTTGACACTACTTCCATCCTGCGGCGCCATCTTGTGCCCGTAACTTCTGACTGTCTGGAAATTATAAGTTACATCACAAGTGCTCAATGCAAGTGTATGAGTGCCAGAAAAAGCTGGAACAAGACTCTCATAAAGATGCATTGAAATGTTACCTCCAGCACACTCCATGAAACACTGGAGCTACTGACAGATCACTCTTTGCTGCACACTGACCAAAAGGATGAAGGTGGCAAAAGATGAGTATAAGACAAGGGGCAGGGGACTAAAAAAAAATGCTGTGAGGGTGCTTGAAGGACATGTTGGTAGGATAAGCCAAGCACATCCTATCGGTGGAGGTCTCAACTAATCGCTAGAACAAATCCAGTACTGCTGAGAAAGAGCTACATCATTTTGTGTCCACTTGGCTTTTTCTAAAAACCCTTTATAGTCACTGTTCTTCAGCGATTTCTTCCTGCCTTATGCTCTGGGGTGACAGGTCTCTCGCCTTAGTTGCATGCAGGGAGAGAACTGTCAGTCACTCGCTGCTGAACCCCACACACACAGTATGATATCTCTGAATACCATGAAGACCTCCAACCCATTATTACTCCTCCCATGCTGTGAAGACCACAAATACAAGTATCCCACTTTCCTTTACAACCAGTCCGCTCCCACAAACTCTTTTGCTGCCGAATCACAATTTTAGAAGGTTGTTTAGCTTTTGAAACTGAATGAAGCAGGAATCAGATGGCTCTGTGGATCAGAAAGTTACATGGCATTGTGGCTACAGTGAGCGTGGCATAGAGTGACTTGCACCAGACTTTATGTTGCCTCCATTGCATTGTAGAGGCTGGTGGGGACCTTTGCAGTCACACATAGCTAAGACAAGCCATGCTTGGATATCATAAATATTAGTACTTCATGGAAAGTGCTTATCAAACCTGATATCTTTATCTATGTGATGTCTAATAAATGCAACCTCATTGCATCAATTTACAGACTACCACAGTTTTCTTACAATTAGAATAGGCAATCAATGGGTTCTCCAAAATGATAATACTTAGGCTGGCTTCACACTACGTTTTTTACCATCCTGTTCTGTTCGTTTTTGAAACAAACAGAGCAGGATCGTTTTTTGCCCCCCATACATCCCTATAGTGCCGGATTGGCCATATTTGGCTACCCGGTTTTGTGAATCCAGTGAAAGATTCGTTTCTGTCTTGTCTTGCATCGGTCCCAAAAACGAAGTCTGCATAATTTTTGGGCTTCGGTGACAAAACAGGACAGAAACGAATCCTGTCTGGTCCGGCACACTTAGCATGGGGGTCTATGGAACCAGATTCGGGAAACAACAGAATAGTTTCCCAGATCCGGTCCCAGGGTACAGGGCATGCGCAGAACAGGAGCACTGCTCTGTACCCATAGTACATCTGTGTAATATCACTTTAGCAGTGTATCTACATACACTGCTAAAGTGATATTAAATAAAGGGATGGATAAAAATAAAAAATAATAAATTCTCAACTTTCCGCCGACCCTGAGTGTCCCGCGCTGAATACATCTCCCGGTAGCTCGAGGACCTTGCATGAGGTCACCGGGAGGGGCAGGGCAACCCGATCACATGACCGCATCAGCACTCGGGGTTTGAATCTTTAAATCGCGCTGATGCAGTCATGTGATTGGGTTGCCCCGCCATCCCGGTGACATCACGCAAGGTCCTTGAACTGCCGGGAGATGTATTCAGCGGCAACTCGGGAGTCGCTGGAAAGGTGAGAATTTATGATTTTTTATTTTAACCATCCCTTTATTTAATATCACTTCAGCAGTGTATATAGATAAAGTGATATTACACAGCACGGACAGCATTTATCACAAGCTCGGCTCCCCGCTTTTCTTTCTGTATCCGGACCAGAAACAGAAATCAGATCCAGGGATGGTGTAAAGACAGTCTGCGCTGCTTTAAATAATCAGTCACAAGTCTTTAGGTAAAATACCCCCCTTCTTTATTTCCACCTACGCGTTTCAGTGCCACTCCGGGCACCGTCATCAGGGTGGCACTGAAACGTGTAGGTGGAAATAAAGAAGGGGGGTCTTTTACCTAAAGACTTGTGACTGATTATTTAAAGCAGCGCGGACTGTCTTTACACCATCCCTGGATCTGATCATCTTTACACGTGCTACGTGGCGGTGGAAGTCCTGCAGCAGCTTATAAACTACATGCAATAAAAACTAGTTGTGGGTGCACACAACTAGACCAGGTGAGTGCACCTCTTTTTGATCTGAGTGTGGAATCAGTGTCATATTGATAGGGCACTATTGCGCCTCGCTTGTCTCCTTTATCTTTTTCTACAGAAACAGAAATGGCATCTGTAGTTGCCAATCCGGTGCTGTCTGTTCCTGTTCTTTGGATCCTGCAGAAAACAGGATCCAACGAACAGGAACAAAAAAGTAGTGTGAAGTAGGGATGGGCGAATCTACTCGCTAGGACTCGTTACTCGGCGAGTAGTAAGGGACTCGCAGGACTCGGTACTCTGCGAGTTTCCCAGTGATTACTCGCACGAGTCCAATGCAAATCAATATCAATCCTAGTTTTGTCAGAAACGCTGACAAAACTAGGATTGCCATTGTTTGCATTAGACTCGGCTACTGTGCCAGTGATAGCAGGGAAACTCGCAGATAACTGCTGTTTCTTTGCGAGCCGAGTCCAGCTGTCTTCTCTGTGCAGCTCCAGGGTCCTAGAGCCCGCCTGCTCACAGACATTATGTAGCAGTGCTGAGATTGTTCTCAGTCTGCTCATTCCCTGTGTACAGACATGAATGTCTGTGCACAGAGATGATGTAGCAGAGCTGAGATTGTTCTCAGTCTGCTCATTCCCTGTGTACAGACATGAATGTCTGTGCACAGAGATGATGTAGCAGAGCTGAGATTGTTCTCAGTCTGCTTATTCCCTGTGCATAGACATCTATATTTATGCACAGGGGATGTAGCAGAGAGGACATCGTGTTTTGGACTGCGTCGGACGGAAGAGGATTTTTTTAATTAAAGATGGAGTCCCTAATGGCTTTTTTTTTATTTCTAATAAAAAGTTTTCCTTGTGTTGTGTTTTTTTTAAAACAATTTAATAGAAATTCATGGCGGTCATGTCTAATATTGGCGTGACCGCCATAAATTTCAGGCTTAGGGCCAGCTGATAATACAAAGCTGGCCCTAACCTCTTTATTACCCAGCGTGCCACCGCTACCAGGGCCGCTGGAAGAGCGGCAAAGTCCTCTTCAGGTAGGGCTGGACCTCCGGGGCAGCGTTCCTGTATGGGGAACAAGTTCATGAAAGGAGACACAGGCAGAGGCAAAGTCACTTTTCCTCCGGGTACTTTACTGTTAGTTGTAGCAGTTGCAGTTACAGTTCACAATTCAGCACTTAGATGTTACAAGAACAGGTAGGTAACAGGTGGCTGCAAGCGGATCCCAGGTGGTATGGTGGAACCCTTGGTGTGCCTTCTTTAACTAACCCGCATCTGTTCTTCCCTGCTTTCCAGTTTGTTGTGAAGCCCGGTTGATGTAGAATCCAGCCTGGCCTCCTGGCCTCTCTCACCTTTGCTGTCGTCTGGTAACCCTCTACTGGATGGCCGCTCGTTCCTTTGGAGGTGCCTGGTACCCTTCTTGTGGACTGCTCTGGTGCCCGGAAGACTTGAAGACTCCACGGGAATGCGGATTCTCTGCCGTGCATGTAGCTCCAGCAGTCTGCGGGTTTCGGTGACCGGTAAGCTGTCTGGGAGAACCTATCTGGATGGCTTCTCTTTCCCAGACCGGCTGCTCTCCTGGAAAGCTTCTTAAACCCTCTCTTCTTCCTCCATCTCTCCTCCTGGTCCCTCAGCCGAGAGACCCTAAGCTCAAAGACTTAGAGGCAAAGACCTAGGAGCAAAAGACCAAAAGCCCTTCTTGCTCCCCCTAGAGGTGAATTTATTCCCTCCCGGTTAACCTCCCACCGCTGTACTAATGTGGGAGTGTCTGGCATGGGTCCCACCCACCATCCTAGGGTCCACCTGCAGCTGGATCATCTGCACCTCTTTTACGGGTGCAGTACCCCTCTGTGACGCCTTCTTGGCGGGGCACCACATAGACATGGGTATGTGTACACAAACATAGACACTTGCATTGTGACCGCTCTAAACATATGTACATATCAGTACACACATGCATACTGTACATGTATACACACACATACTGTACTTCATACATGCAACGTAATCTACATATACATGTACATAATTGTTGTGTGTAGCTTACCTACTTCAACACAACACATACACATAGCCATACATATTTACACAAACACTGCACCACACTAGCGTTCCTGTCTGCCAGTTTGGCAACGCCGCAGTGTCTTGCACAACCTGCAACAAATGAAACATCACTTGCATGGCGAGATGGTACAAAGGGTAATTGCATACATGTAGGAGCCATCTTGCCAGACACGAGTGACCAATGGTAGCCCACTTGTGGTGACCAATCAGAGTGGTATGGGCACGGTAACAACAAACTCTGGCACGCCTATCTCCTAGCCTGTGTCAAACAGTACGCCCACATTGCTGATGTGGTAATGCTGTGTGACGCGGCAACCACGACCGTCAACATCGCTTCTGCAGTTGTTCAGGCGATTTCAGAATCGCCGGATCGTCGGAGGTTGCACACGAGATCTCTGCGTGTGACATCTCCAAAGCAATCTTGGCTAAATGCCAAAAGCGTGCGCGCACTCGTGAAATTGCTACCTTAAGACTCCTTGTTCTTCTTTATGCTAAAGATAGTCCTTTATGACAATGGTTGAGATGCAACATTGGTTAATATAAAGAAATAATGTGAAGTGTTTAATAATGTGTGTGCATTGTGTATAACTGATTTATTCGATTTTTTATTCCTGGATTATCTGACATTTTTTATTCCTTCATCTCCTCTGATATGGTTCCCCTAATGCACACTACATTCTCATGATCTCTTTGTTTTTACAGACAGGATGGGTCCACTTGATTTTTCTCCTATTTAACCCCTTCATGACCCTGGAATTTTTCATTTTTCATTTTCGTTTTTTGCTCCCCTGCTTCCAAGAGCCATAACTTTTTATTTTACCGTCAATATGACGGCTTGTTTTTTGCAGGACGAGTTGTACTTTCAGATGCAATCATTTATTTTACCATATAGTGTACAGGGATATTGTAAAAAAATTGTAAAAAAAAGTGCAGTGAAATTGCAAAAAAAGTGCAATTACACATTTGTTTTTTAGGTATTTTAGTCGCCATGTTCACTATATCTTGCGCCATGTTCTGCGACCAGTAGCGTTCTCTTTTTTTTGAGATCTGGAGTTGTGTGATGGCTTATTTTTTGCAACTTGAGCTGATGTCTGTAATTATACCATTTTTGGGTGGAAGCGCTGTTTAGATTGCCCATTATTGCATTTTATAGCAATGTTGCAGCGACCCAACAAACATAATTTTGGCATTTGGACCTTTTTTTCCGTTACGCAGTTTATGGCTCTCTTTAACTGATTTTATATCGTGATAGATCGGGCGTTTCTGAATGTGGCGATAGTTACCAAACATGTATTTTTTTATTTTTTTAATACTTTTATTGTGAATGGGGGAAAAGAGGGATGATTTGAACTATTATGTTTTTTTTTTTTAATATGTTTGTAATAACTTTATTTATTCAATGATTCTTAGTTTTACACTGCCCTATAGAGAGGCACACTGCTCCACAGTCCTATCGCTTCTGATAGATACCAATGAGCTGCAGCTCATCGGTATCTGTTAGAATTGCGGATGGTGAGTGGTTGGCAGCGCTTGCCAACCACTCACCGGAAGTGCTCCATGACAGCTTCTGCGGTCAAGCCAGGGCCCTGGGCTGTCACGTGAGTGACGGAGATCCCCGCCGACGTATCTTTGGATCCCGCTGTCCGTCATTGACAGCGGGATCTAAGGGGATTACAGCACCGATCAAATGATGTGTGCTCCGCTCCAGAGCTCACATCAAACCCCGGTAACTGGCCCATGACATTGCACAATGTCATGGGTCTTGAAGGGGTTAAAGTCTTCGAGTCATAAATCAGTGACAGGACTGCAATTCATACTGCAGATAATCAGTGTAATACCATGAGATGTAGCTTTAATTTATGTTCCCTGCTTCCTGCTCGTGACAAGTTTTTTCTTGTCATCCCTTAAAGAGGTTTTCTAATCTTCTTTCTTCAAGAAAATTCTTCTCCACTGCCACCCAGTTTGCTGCTTGCTGAAAGGTGTTATTCTCCTGAAGATTGACAGTTTAGGCTGACACAAACTCTGCACTCTCTGATGCTGCCAGCAGCAACTAAAGCCTGGATTACAGGCTTCAATATCTCAGCGATCCGACCAACAATCCAACTTGACCTAGTTCGCTGGAACGACGTTCAATGATCATTGGTGAGGTGTCACATGTACAGATATTGTGAATGACGCAGCAACGATTCCGCTACAAGCAAACAATATTAGCAGTCCCTTGGATGCCTATGTTCCTCAGATCTGAATAGGCGAAGTCGTAAATGACATCATTATCAAGGTGTCACACACGCCGATGCTGCAGGCTGAACGGATGACCAACGACTGATGTATGGTCCAGTTCATAAACCTACGATCAACGATCAGCCGACTTATCGTTGGTTGTTTCTGCGTGTCACACGCAACGACGTCGTTACGACGTCGCTGCGCCGCCCCAAAAGCCGTGACGTACCAACGATATCATTAACGACATTGTAGCGTGGAACGGGCCCTTTAGTCTAAGCAGCATTGGGGGACCATAGTTACTCTAAAGCTGACTCAAATCCAGCAATATAGTCAGCGTCAAAGCTGTGCTTGCAAGTGAGTGCCCCTTACCTAGAAAATCAGCCACTACTAATATATTCCACATGTAGCTGGTAGCCTAGGAGAATTTTATGAATAATAAACTTTAAAATTAAAAAATCCCTAAATTCTTGAGAATAAGTGATAAATTGCAATTTTTCTTGTATTTTTTGCAAGCACTAATGTAAATTAGTCTAGTTTAGAATACCACATTAATTATCCAAAAGCACCAGATAGGGATATTCTGGTTGTTCTTAGACTGAAATCTCAAAGCACGCAGGTGTTATCACCAGGGCAGCATGTCTATTTTTCTTTGTGAGTTTTATTTAGTAGAAAATAGCTTATAACAATACAATTGAAAATACTATGTGGCTTATGAATATTATTAATTATTAATTAATTTTAACACTGAAGATGTTTGCAGGTGTATTTAAGCACATTTTGAGAAAGTAGATATGCCCTATTATTACGAGCATGGAAAACAGCACAATAAGAGGTAGAGAATAGACTGAGTAACATTTCAAATCACAGTCTAATTATATTTAGAAAGAATAGTTCTGCCAAGTGAGGTAAGCTTTCATTTTCCCTTATTTGCTCTGAACTCTGTTATTCTTTAGCGTACAACTACTTTCATTGATAGAGATAATGAAGAGCTATTGCTGAGTTAATAGCTTGCAGTTCCTCATTCACAAGTCACAGTCTGATCATTAAAGCATCTTGGATGGACTAAGTGCTGAAGTTTTATTAGCTAAAAAATGTAGTCTACTGCTCATGCTAAAATACAGAGTTGTACATTTTTATTGACCCATGCAAATTATACAGGCAATTTGAAGAGCAACGCAGTTTATGGCAGCTGCCTCCTGGCTGACCAGCCCCCCCATGCTGTGCCCAATGATAGCTCCGTCCCATACAATGGTCTCCTACAACCTCTCCTTCCTGTCCCTATACCCGCCCTCAGGGCTTATAAACCCCTGTGTCTGGCCATTTTGTCTCTCCTCCCCTTCAACAAATTCCAGCAATTCCAAGATTGTTTTTCATCAGTTCAAAGCCATGACGGGTTAATTGGTCATTGAGGGTTAATAATTTTGCCTGAGTTCCCAGAAGGTGCTCATATATATCACTTTGTCCCCTCCCCCCACCTCCAAATTTAGCGAAGGAAAGCTCAGGCTATTTGTCACCTTTCAATTTCGCCAGGTTCATCCGTTATTTGCGGGATCCACAAGGCATTGGCACCAGGGGTCGTGGTACCCCCCTTTAACTGGAGTGCGGACTTCCCCTTGATGGTCATATCGGTCAGTTTCCACTTTCATCCTGCACAGCGAGCCGTTTTGAAGTTCCCTGCATGTCTGGTATTGTAGCAGCAGAAGTTCACCAACCAAAAAAAATTAAAAATATTAAAATTATTATCTTTAAACAACGGAGATGACATAAGCTCCCACCATATATTTTGGTTCCTGAGTGGGTCCTTGTTGGGTTACAATATCTACCCTTGATCTTTTGGCCCCTGTAAGAGCGAATTTAAAAATAAATAAATTAATACATAATCACCATACCGATTCAGAAGGTCGTTACGGTTCCGGAGCTGATTCTGTACCAAGGACGCGACAAACTACGGACACAATTTAGCTCCCGGAGGGCGTAATATGAACATGGCCCCGCTAGTACTTTTAAACGAGCCGTGTCGGTGGTTTTTCTTGCAGAAGGAACAAATGAATCGGCTTTTAGGAGCGCTAAGAAGAATCATGTACAGGGAAATATTATAAAACAGACCTTTATT
Source organism: Allobates femoralis (assembly GCA_033576535.1). Lineage (NCBI taxonomy): Eukaryota > Metazoa > Chordata > Amphibia > Anura > Aromobatidae > Allobates > Allobates femoralis. Next base: position 284,131,623 of record JARQOC010000005.1, read on the forward strand.
GGCCCCTTGTGCTGCTACGTTACCACAGTACTCTACTGTTTTCCTCAGGTGGTACAAGGGGACACCAGGAGAAATGATTTATAAAGGGTGTGTCTACATACAATTGGATAATTGCCTGTTCTAATTAAGCAATATTGAACTCTATACACTCCACAAAGATCTTAGTTAACTATACATTCTCCTGGTATAATAAACATAGATATAATAATGATTCCATAAAAAGCAAACTTCATTTCCATTAATCTATTAAAAATAGATACAACTATTATAAAAATATATACTGCAAATTAGGCATCATATATTACTAAAAAACATATTAAAATAATTTAAAAAATATATTAGAAATTACTCCGAAATTCACAATAAAATTGTTTTCAATTCTTCTCCAATAATTATTTTCCACTTGTTTTCTTTTAAATATTTCACAGTTTTGCAACATTTGGAGCTAGATTAAGGCCTTCAAGGGCAAGGGTTCCCCATTTAAAAATCCTAAACGTCTCTTTTTTAATGAGTTTTGCTAGGCTGTTCGGTTGTTTATTATCGACTTTATCTATCACTATTAAATTAATCTGGCCAGGATCCTTATTACGAACATTATTAAAATGACGAGAAACACTATGTAGCTGGAATCCAGATTTTATGTTTTGCCTATGCTTATTTAAGCGGGCGTGCATAGTCTGCACCGTGCGACCCACGTATTGCAGGCCACACGTGCAATCCAGTAAATAAACCACATGCATGGATTGACAAGTTAGTCTATGTTTGAAGGTGAATACTTCTCCAGTTGTATTTGAGGTATATGTCTTACTGCCATTCTTTATTGTGTGGCAACATAGACATTTCGATGTTCTGCATGCATAACAACCCCAATCACAACTGTCCACCACTTTAACTGGTGTTCTAGTGGGGTTACTCAGTGCCACCAAATTCACCAAGCTTTTATTCTTTTTAAAAATAACCACTGGTTTATTGGGTAAATGACCAGCCAATACTGGATCCCCACTCAGAATAAACCAATGTTTCTTCAGTAAATTCTGTACTTTAGATCTTTGTTGGTTAAATGTTGTAACCATACTCCACTTTGTTTGGTCCAATCTCAATTCATCCTTGTTTTCATTATTCTCACGTATCTTCTCCATACAGGATTGCTGTGTCAAATCCTTAGTTTTTTATAGGCATCCACCAATAACCTATTGGGATACCTTTTTTTCCCGAAACCTCTTTTTGAGGAGCTGGGATTCCATAGGGAAATCACTGTTACTAGTACAATTTTTTCGAACTCTCCAGTACTGGCCGTACGGGACGTTCAGGATCCAGCTGGGGAGGTGCCCACTATCAAACCTAAGATAGCTGTTTCCATCCACAGGCTTGAAGTGGGCAGATGTACTAAACCTCCCCAGCTGATCCACCCGCACCCACAGATCCAAGTACTGGAGAGAGGTCCTAGATGTTTGGACCGTAAATTGTAACCCTCAGTCGTTCTTATTCAGGTCTGATACGAACGTAAGGACTTCTAGTTCAGAACCCCCCATACCTTAAATAAATCATCTATAAATCTTTGGTGGAATTTAATCTTCCCCCACCCACCTCAGGTCGCGCAATGAGGACAGATTCAAATGCACCCATACACAAATTAGAGTAACTTGGTGCGAATCTCATCCCCATTGCACAGCCCTTGGTTTGCCTATGGTGGGTCCCCTCAAAGGAGAAAATGTTGTTTTCCAGGATGAACTTTATAGCTACCAAAATGAAGTTCCTTTGTTCTTCTCCCATATCGTGTGCCAGGGAGGGCACGCACAGCCCTCTTTGCTGGCACGTGGCCTCGCCCCTGCACTGCCGCTTTGAACAATTCAAAGCTGTGTCAGATTGGAGGAGACATTTCTCCTCCTTCCAACACTCTCTCCTAGCACGCCCTCCCGGCCAGCGTCATGTGACCGAGGGCATGTGACGAGGTCGGCGTCATGTGACCGCACTCAGCGCGAGAGATGACAGAAGATGTTAGGAGAGGAAACCTGCAGCGGTGAAAGCGGGAGCAGGAAGGTGAGTATGACTTTTCTTTTTAAACCTATATACATATATATATATATGTATATACAACGAGGATGGGGCAATACTACCAGGGCACAGGATGGGGCATATTACTATGTGATGGGGACAAGTAAGGGGCAGATTACTACAGTGTGTGATGGGGGCTGGATGGGGCAGATTACTATGTGATGGGGATAAGGATGGTGCAAATTCTATGTGATGGAAACTAGGATGAGGCATATTAACATGTGATGGGCAGATTACTATGTGATAGGGACAGTAACGGGTAAATTAATATGTGATGGGGCAGATTACAATGTGATAGGGGCAGGATGGGGCATATTAGTATGTGATGGGGACTATGATGGGGCAGATTACTATTTGATGGGGGCAGGATGGGGCAGATTACTATGTTATGGGGCATATTACTATGTGATGGGGACAAGGAAGGGACATATTACTATGTGATGGGGACAAGGATAGGGCAATACTGCCAGAGAAAAATATGGGGCATATTACTATGTGATGGGGACAAGGGTGGGGCAATACTACCAGGGGACAAGGATGGGGCACATTACTGCAGGATGGGGCATATTACTGCAAGGGGACAAGGATTAGGCACATTACTACAGGATGGAGCATATTACTGCAAGAGGACAAGGATGAGGCACATTACTACAGGATGGAGCATATTGCTGCAAGAGGACAAGGATGGGGCATAATACTGCAAGGGGACAAGGATGGGCATATTAGTGCAGGAAGGGGCATATGACTGCATAGGGAAAAGGATGAAGCTCATTATTGCAGGATGGGGCATATTACTGCAAGGGGACAAGGATGGGGCATATTACTGCAAGAGGACAAGGATGTGGCACATTACTGCAGAATGGGGAATATTGCTGCAAGAGGACAAGGATGGGGCATATTACTGCAGGATGGGGCATAGTGTTGCAAGCGGACAAGGATGGGCCATATTACTGCAAGGGGACAAGGATGGGGCATATTACTGCAAGGGGACAAGGATGAGACATATTACTGCAGGAAGGGGCATATTACCGCAAGGGGACAAAGAAGGGGCACATTATGATGGGGCATATTGCTGCAATGGGGCAAGGAGGGGTATATTACTGCAAGAGAAGAAGGATGGGGCATATTACTACTGCAAGAGGATAAGGATAGGGCATTAGTGCAGGATGGGGCAATACCACATGATGGGGGCAAGATGGGGATGTTACTGCCAGGGGAGGAACAGAATGGAGCACATAGCTAGAAGGAGAGGATCAGAATGGAGCACATAGCTAGAAGGAGAAAGTCAGAATGGAGCACATAACTACAAGGACATAGTAACATAGTAACATAGTTTTTAAGGTTGAAGGAAGACTTTAAGTCCATCTAGTTCAACCCATAGCCTAACATGTTGATCCAGAGGAAGGCAAAAAAAAACCCATGTGGCAACACTAAGCTCCACATTGGGGGAAAAAATTCCTTCCTGACTCCAGATATGGCAATCAGACTAATTCCCTGGATCAACGCCCGATCAAAGAATCTAGTATATATAACTGGTAATATTATAATTTTCAAGAAAGGCATCCAGGCCCTTCTTAAATGTTAGTAGTGAGTCACACATTACAACATCATGTGACAGAGAGTTCCATAGTCTCACTGCTCTTACAGTAAAGAATCCGCGTCTGTGATTATGATTAAACCTTCTTTCCTCCAGACGTAGAGGATGCCCCCTCGTCCCAGTCTCAGGCCTAAGAGTAAAGAGATCATTAGAAAGGCCTCTGTACTGCCCCCTCATATATTTAGACATTATTATAAGATCACCCCTAAGCCTTCGTTTTTCCAAGCTAAATAACCCCAAGTTTAATAACCTGTCTTGGTATTGCAGACCCCTTAGTCCTCTAATGACTTTTGTCGCTCTTCTCTGGACCCGCTCTAGTTCAGCTATGTCTTTCTTATACACCGGAGACCAGAATTGTACACAGTATTCTAAGTGTGGTCGCACTAGTGAATTGTATAGAGGTAAAATTATGTTCTCCTCATGAGCATCTATGCCTCTTTTAATGCATCCCATTATTTTATTTGCCTTTGCAGCAGCTGCCTGACACTGGCCACTAAATGTGAGTTTGTCATCTACCCATACACCCAGGTCTTTTTCAGTGACAGTTTTGCCCAGTGTTTTACAATTAAGCACATAATTATACCTTTTGTTTCCTCTGCCCAAGTGCATGACTTTACATTTATCCCCATTAAAGCGCATTTGCCATTTAGCAGCCCAAGCTTCTAGTTTACATAAATCCTCCTGTAATATAAAATTGTCCTCGTCTGTATTGATTACCCTGCAGAGTTTAGTGTCATCTGCAAATATTGAGATTGTACTCTGTATGCCCCCTACAAGGTCATTAATAAATATATTAAATAGAAGCGGGCCCAACACTGACCCCTGTGGTACCCCACTGTTAACTGTGACCCATTCTGAGTGTGTTCCATTAATAACCACCCTTTGTTTCCTATCACTAAGCCAGTTCTTAACCCACTTACACATATTTTCCCCTATCCCCATTGCCCTCATTTTATGTATCAACCTTTTGTGTGGCACCGTATCAAAAGCTTTTGAAAAGTCCATATACACCACATCCACTGCATTTCCTTGGTCCAGTCCAGAACTTACTTCTTCATAGAAGCTTATCAGATTAGTTTGACAGGAACGGTCCCTCGTAAAACCATGTTGATAATGGGTCATGAGGTTATTTTTGTTCAGATACTCCAGTATAGCATCTCTTAGAAAACCCTCTAGGATTTTACCCACAGTAGAGGTTAAGCTTACTGGCCTATAATTTCCAAGTTCAGTTTTTGTCCCCTTTTTGAATATTGGCACCACATTTGCTATACGCCAGTCCTGTGGTACAGACCCTGTTATTATGGCATCTTTAAATATTAAAAATAATGGTCTATCTATGACAGTACTTAATTCCTGCAGCACTCTGGGGTGTATCCCATCCGGGCCCGGTGATTTGTCAATTTTAGTGATTTTTAGACGATGCCGTACTTCCTCTTGGGTTAAGCAGGTGACATTTAATTGAGACTTTTTGTTATCACTGATCATATTGTCTGTCATGGGATTTTCTTGTGTAAATACTGTTGAAAAAAAGTCATTTAGCATATTGGCTTTTTCCTCATCCTCATCCACCATTTCACCCAGACTATTTTTAAAGGGGCCAACACCATCATTTTTTAGTTTCTTACTATTTATGTAGTTAAAAAATATTTTGGGATTCTTTTTACTTTCTCTGGCAATGAGTCTCTCTGTTTCAATCTTTGCTGCCTTGATTTGCTTTTTACAAATGTTATTTAATTTTCTGTATTTATTTAATGCTTCATCACTACCTACTTGCTTTAATTCCCTAAATGCTTTCTTTTTGTCACATATTGCACTTCTTACCGCTTTATTTAGCCATAGTGGTTTCCTCCTATTTCTAGCATGCTTATTCCCATGGGTATATATTGTGCACAGGTCCTATTCAGGATGCTAATAAACATCTCCCATTTGTGTTGTGTACTTTTATGTCTCAGGACATTGTCCCAGTTTATTGCACTAAGATCATCTCTCAACCGTTGGAAATTTGCCTTCCTGAAGTTTAGTGTCCTTGTGGCCCCTCTACTACACGTCTTAGTAAAGGATACTTGAAAGCTTATTAAGTTATGATCACTGTTACCCAAGTGACCTCCAACCCGTATATTTGATATGCGGTCTGGCCTGTTGGTTAATATTAGGTCCAGCAGTGCCCCCCTTCTTGTTGGGTCCTGAACCAGTTGTGAAAGGTAATTGTCTCTCATAGTTTTCAAAAACTTATTACCTTTGCTGGAACTGCAGGTTTCTGATCCCCAATGTATTTCAGGGTAGTTGAAGTCCCCATAATAATGACTTCTCCCTGAGTCGCTGCTTCATCTATTTGCTTTATGAGGATATTCTCCTCCACTTCCATTATTGTTGGAGACTTATAACAAACCCCTATCAGTAATTTATTATTTTTTCCCCCTCCCCTTATCTCCACCCACAGGGACTCTACATTTCCATTAGATTCACCTATATTATCACGCAGGATGGGTTTTAAGGATGATTTTACGTATAAACATACACCTCCTCCTCGCCTATTTGTACGGTCGTTTCTGAACAGACAATAGCCCTGTAAATTAACAGCCCAGTCATGGCTCTCATCCAGCCAAGTCTCTGAAATCCCCACCATGTCATAATTATTTTCCAACAAAATCAATTCTAATTCCTCCATTTTGTTGGTGAGGCTTCTGGCATTAGTGAACATGCACTTTATGCATCTCTCTTTACCTCTCTTCCTTCCTACTAGATTGACTGTTCTAACCCCACCCCCCATGCCACCCCCAATTTTATTACTTGTGCCCAGGTTACTGTTTACACTATCTTCCCCTCCTGTACAATGAATACCCTCCCCCCCAATCCCTAGTTTAAACACTCCTCCAACCTTCTAGCCATTTTCTCCCCCAGCACAGCTGCACCCTCCCCATTGAGGTGCAGCCCGTCCCTAGCATAGAACCTGTAGCCAACAGAGAAGTCGGCCCAGTTCTCCAGGAACCCAAACCCCTCCTTCCTACACCAATTCCTGAGCCACTTATTTATCAACCTAATCTCCCGTTGCCTCTCTGGTGTGGCACCTGGTACAGGCAGTATTTCAGAGAATACTACCTTGGAGGTCCTTGCCTTAAGCTTGCAGCCTAATTCCCTGAAATCATCTTTAAGGACCTTCCACCTACCTCTAACTTTGTCATTTGTGCCAATGTGCACCATGACCGCTGGGTCCTCACCAGCCCCTCCCAGTAATCTGTCAACCCGATCAGCGATGTGCCGGACTCGAGCGCCAGGTAGGCAGCACACTGTTCGACGATCCCTGTCTTTGTGACAGATTGCCCTATCTATTCCCCTAATAATTGAGTCCCCCACTACCAGCACCTGTCTGGCCTGCCCTACTCTCCTGTTTTCCCCCTTACTGGAGCAGCCACTCCTCTGGCTTTCAGAGGTCATGCCCTGCTGCAGCAGTGCTGTACCTGAACTCACACCCCCCTCATCTGCCAACATAGCAAATTTATTGGGGTGTGCCAGATCAGGGCTAGCCTCCCTGGCACCCTTCCCTCTACCCCGCCTTCTAACTGTCACCCAGCTAGCTACCTCACGGTCCTGCAGCTCCATACTACCATCCTCCCCCACATCTATCCCATTGAGCAGCTGTTCAGTGAGCAGCAGACTCCTTTCCATATTGTCTATGGATCTCAGCGTTGTCAGTTGTTCATTTAGATCCAGTATCTGGGCTTCCAAATGCACAACGTACTCACATCTCACACAGCAGTATGCACCCTCGACCGGCTGGTCAAGGAATGCATACATGTGGCAAGATGTACACTGGATGGCATTGCCAATCATGGAGCTCATTTCCTAATGGGGATTGCACCAGACAGAATGATAAGTAAAAAGAAATGCAAAGTATTAATAAAATACAACCAGCAATTCAGTAAATCCTCCCTTCCAAACTCCCTGAATCCAAAGTCACTGAATCACAAGTCACACACTTACTTCTGTCGCACTTGCTCTGTCACACTTAGCTCGCGGTCACACTCGCTAGAAAATCAGATATAAAGAGGTTTTTTTTTGTTTTGTTTTTTTCCCTTAGCAGAAAATCAGCCTGTATCTCAGTGCACAGGGTCAGGATGGAGCACATAACTACAAGGAGAGGGACAGGATGGAGCACAACTGCAGGGAGAGGGTCAGGATGGGGACATAAATGCATGGAGGGGGTTAGGATGGATCACATAGCTAGGAGAGGATCAGGATGGAGCACATAGCTATAAGGAGAAGGTCAGGATGGAGCACATAGCTAGAAGAAGAGGTTCAGGAGGGGGGAACATTACTACAAGGAAACAGTCATAATGGAGCACATTACTACAAGGAGAGGGTCAGAATGGAGCACATTACTACAAGGAGAGGGTCTGGATGGAGCACATTACTACAATGAGAGATTCAGGACAGCGCACGTTACTACAAGGAGAATGTAAGGATGGAGCACATTACTACAAGGAAAGTGTCAGGATTGAGCATATTAAACAAGGAGAGGGTCAGGATGGAACACATTACTCCAAATAGAAGATCAGGATGGATCACATTACTACAAAGAGAGGGTCAGGATGGAGTGCATTACCACAAGAAGAGGGTCAGGGTGGAGCACATAACTACAAGGAGAGGGTCAGGATGGAGAACACAGCTAGAAGGGGAAGGTCAGGATGGAGCACATAACCACAAGGAGAAGGTCAGGATGGAGCACATTACTAGAAGGAGAGGGTCAGGATGGGACACATTACTAGAAGGAGAGGGTCAGGATGGGGCACTAACTGTAAGGAGAGGATCAGGATGGAGAACATAACATAGAAGGGGAAGGTCAGGATGGAGCTCATAACTAGAAATAGGGGGTCAGGATGGAGCACATAACTGCAAGGAGAGGGTCAGGATGGAGAACATAGCTAGAAGGGAAAAGGTCAGGATGGAGCACATTACTACAAGAAGACGGTTAAGATGGCGCACATTACTAGAAGGAGAGGGTCAGGATGGAGCACATTACTACAAGGAGAGGGTCAGGATGGAGATATTACTGCAAGATAGGGAAAAGGATTTCAGTATTAAATCTGCTTTCATTCCATGAAAAAATCTTGGGTCGCGGAGCAGCGTTGGAAGAAAGCACACTTGCCAGATTATGTCACAACTTTCAAACAAGCTACACTTGCTTTCAAATCAGCCCTGACTTCTGCTAAACAAACCTATTTCACAAACCTTGTATCTTCCTTATTCTACAACCCACAACTGTTCAGCACTTTTAACTCTGTCCTCCGCCCACCACTGCCACCTCCAATTCCCCTCATCTCTGCCGAGGACTTTGCCACATGCTTCAAAAATAAGATCGACCAAACAAGGCAAACCTTTACTGTTCCACCACCCCAGCCACTCCATATACCAGACCTCTGCCTTTCCCTAATAACCTCCCTCTCCACCATCACTGAAGGAGAGGTTACTCATTTCCTTTCCAAATCGCACCTCACCACCTGTGCACTTGACCCCATCCCTTCCCACCTCCTCCCCAACCCTTCTAACATGCTTATCCCAGCCCTAACCCATCTCTTCAACCTATTGCTATCTTCTGGTACCTTCTCCTCTGCCTTCAAACATTCCACCATCACACCCATCCTCAAAAAAACAAACCTTGACTCGACTGCTATGCCAAGCTACCACCGCTAATCAACTGCCCCCGTTTGCTTCCAAACTCCTTGAGCAGCATATCCATGCTCAACTTTCCTCCCACCTTTCTTCTAACTCTCTCCTTGACAACCTCCAATCCGACCACACATTTAGTGTTTCCCACTCCCACACTACCTCATCATCCCGCCCTCTCTCTGTTGGAGTTTCACAAGGCTCTGTCCTGGGGCCCCTACTTTTCTCCATCTATACCCTTGGCCTAGGACAACTGATAAAGACCCATGGCTTCCAGTACTACCTGTACGCAGACAACATTCAGATCTACCTCTCTGGCCCAGATGTCAATTTTCTGCTGTCCAGAATCCCGGAGTGTCTGTCAGTCATATCCTTCTTCTTCACCTCTCGCTTCCTAAAAATCAATGTAAACAAAACTGAACTCACCATCTTTCCACCATCTGATGTATGTTCCCTGCCCGATCTATCTAATATAGTAAATGGCATCACGCTCTCTCCAGCACCTGAAATCTGCTGCCTTGGAGTAACTTTCGACTCTGCCTTGTCCATTAAACTGCACATCCAAACTCTCCCCACCTCCTGTTGCCTCCAAATCAAAAATATTTCCAGAATCCGTCCCTTCCTCAGACCTCAGTCTACTAAAACTCTTGTGTATGCCCTCATCATTTCCCGCCTTGACTACTGTACTGGAACACTGTACTCTGTGGCCTCCCCGCTAACTCTCTTGCACCTCTCCAGTCTGTCCTCAACTCTGCTGCCTGACTAATCCACCTCTCTCCTCGCTGCTCCCCTGTTTCTCCTCTCTGCAAATCCCTCTATTGGCTCCCAATTCCCCAACGAATCCAGTTCAAGCTGTCAACACTGAACTACAAAGCCGTCCACAACCTGTTCCCTCCTTATATCTCCAAACTAATCTCCCAATATCTTCCCTCACGTAATCTTCGATCCTCCTAAGACCTACTCCTCTCTTCTACACTTATTCATTCCTCACACAACCGCCTCCAAGATTTCTTCCGAATATCCCCCATCCTCTGGAATTCCACGCCTCGACACATCTGATTATCCACCACCCTTGGATCCTTCAGATGGAACCTGAAAACCCATCTCTTCAGGAAAGCTTACAGCCTGCAATAACCATTCTGCCACCTCTGAAACACGTCGGGAGAGGGAGCGGATCAGATAACATGGTGGCTATTTGATAATTACTCTGAGTCCTAATCAGCCTGGACGACACTGGTAAAAGGTCATCTATGAGCTCTGAGGACTCTATGACACGTGAAATGGTGAAGACAGTTGGGTGAGATTGCTCCTTTTTTAAAAAGGTTATATCTGCTGTTAACATTGATACATGAGTACAGACCTACTGGGGAGGTGATTATATGAGTTGATAACCTGCCTTAGAGGGGCTTAGACCACGAGGAAACACAGGTGCTAACCAGCAGTGGCGCACCCAGAAATTTCCCATGGTAGGGGTCCAAGAAACACACACTGGCCCTGAAAGGGGGGTGTCACCCCCCAGCGGGGTTCCGAGGGGCAAAGCCCCCGGTGGGGTGGTTTGGGGGAGCGAAGCCCCCCTAAAAGCAGCCTCTTTTGTGGGCCCTTGGGTTGCTGTGTAATTGTTCCTGTCTCCTGACATAGGGGCCCAGCTCCTTGTGTACTGCACCACTTCTCAGGGCCGTCCAAAGGGGGGGGTCCAGACACGTAGGTCCCCCCCCTTGGGTGCGCCTATGCTAACCAGTGTCCTTAGGTGATACGGACGGGACTTCTGGTTGTTCTGTATGGACCCCAAGTGATAGAAGGGTCCTTTTTAGCATTACACAGGTTTTTGCACTGTCGCTTATGCTCTATATACAGTATGTTTGTATGGTTTAGACAATCTTGTCTTTTAAATTTTGAGTAAGTAAAAGTTAAGTTTTAACTTCTCACATTTTTTTCCGTTAATTGAACATTTGTGCCCGACCTGAATTGGAACACCAACGAGGTCTGAACAGGTGGCAATTAAAAACCTAGCTTGAATAGAGTGAACAAGGGAGCGATATGGCTGGTTTTTTTGTCGACTGGCTTCGGCACTGAACAATGGTATTCAGAGGCAAAAGAAGTGTTCTCTGAGCAGGAGTTTGTGCAGAAAAAATACTCCACTACCCTAAACGGGGCCTTAAGGCTGCCTTCAGATTTGCAGATGCCTTCGCAGCGTTTTGCGGAGGCATCTGCAAGCATCTGCATGCAGACGGCAGCCCCTATGTTTATAATGGAGCGCACGGCGGTCTGCAGATGCTTGCAGACTGCCGTGTGCACCCATTCACTCCTATATGTGATCTGTGCGCAACATGTCGCGTCCCTGGTGCGGACGAGAGTGTGTGATCTGTACGCAGGCATCCGCCTGCGCACAGATCACATATAGGAGTGAATGGGTGCGCACGGCGGTCTGCAAGCATCTGTAGACCGCCGTGCGCTCCATTATAAACATAGGGGCTGCCGTCTGCATGCAGATGCTTGCAGATGCCTCCGCAAAACGCTGCGGAGGCATCTGCAAATCTGAAGGCAGCCTTAAAGAGCTCACCAAGGTCTTTAAGGACCTGATAACCTCCTGGTGGGAAGTACAATCCCTCGAGAGTTATATCAGAGATGGTATCGTACCTAGACACCTGAGGATCACTTTAAACCCGGGCTATAGATACAATAACCCTGAACTAGCAACTAAATGGGAGAAAGAGGCCACAGCAAGTTCAATTAGGTTGATGAAGATACTGTTGGAGGAAGAAAAGAAACAACTCGCCAAGTGTGACAAAGCCCTAAAAGAACAGAAAGAAATCACTAGAAAGTTCTCTGGTGAGGCAGACTTTTGTACGAAAGAACTAACCCTACAGGGCATTGTAGAAAAATTCCAGTACCACCTAAAAGATAGTAAACATAAGTTTTAGCTGAGGGATGTACAGGACTTTAAAAACAATAGAGCATATGTTTACGTCCCCAAAGGTGGGGTAGGTGGTCTTGCTGGTACTGAACCAGAGGACTTATCCACTGAAACTGACGTCTCAGAGTCAGAGGGGAAGGGTGGAGGGAGAGCGGGCAAGAACAAAAAGAAAGGGAAAGGACGGGGAAAGGTGGATAATCGGACACATCCGATTCAACCACCAGGTCACCCAAATACCCCAAGACCAAACGGGGTTTTTTTAGACCCAAAGTACCCGCTTCAAACCCAGCCAAGCCCATCAGTACCCCAACCTCCCCATTAATAAATTCTCTGCAGGTTGTCAATTTATCTTCAAGAGTCTTGACCAATACAGAGATGACGGTCTTAAGAAAAGGACTTTTATTTGTCCCGACAACGGACTTTAACACCTTAATTTACCTCAAAGACCTTAATTTATTCGCTCGTAAGTTGAGGTGGCGAAAGCATTTTGCCTATCAAGACAGGAACACCTGTAAAAATCTTGGCGTTCCTGATGACCTCCTTGAGGATGTAAGGCTTCTGTTTCACTTGGGGAATGCTGACCACACCTTGGAAGGCAGAGACCCGTTTACGGGCATCCATGAGCGAAGCACATGTATGCCACCCCAGACTGGTGACGTGAGTTCTGTTGACATATTTGTCAATTTGGTCTCTAATGAGATCCGGAACATACGAACCAGAAAGGGGGACCATAACCAAGGACGAGATGTCCAGTATCATCAGTTTGGAACGAGAGCAATCCATAACCATAAAGCCGACAAGGGTGGCAATGTGGTAGTTATGGACACTGAGGGGTACAAGGTTATGTGTAATAACATCTTGAGGGATTGTGATAGCTACGCTATTCTAACATCTAGCCCGACCAAGGCATATAAAGGAGAGTTGAAGGCTCTTCTGGACCGTGGACTCAATGAAGGCCTTTTGGACCGCAAGGAATATGATTTTTTGTTTCAGAAACATCCCGTGATGGCGACATTTAATTGTCTACCTAAAATCCACAAGGGGGGTGGTACCACTGAAAGGAAGACCGATTGTGTCAGGCATCAATAGCGTCAAACAGAATCTGGGTATTTATGTGGACAAAATATTGAGGCCATTTGTTACCTCTCTGAATTCCTACATTAGGGATACAACGGACCTCCTAAAAAAGATTGAGGATGTAACCTTGGACGATGACATGCTGCTTTGCAGTATTGATGTAGAGGCTCTATATTCCTCTATACCCCACGATAAAGGGATGGAATCGGTGAAGTATTTCCTAAGGAGCAGAGGTGTGCAATATGAGAAACATAATGATTTTGTAATAAGGATCCTAGAATTTTGCTTGACCAAGAATGTTTTTACGTTCGGTGGTAAGTACTTCCACCAGCTCAGGGGCACCGCGATGGGGAATTCTATGGCCCCATCGTATGCAAATTTTCTCCTGGGCTGGTGGGAGGAAACCGTCGTTTTTGGGGAGAACCCTCAAATAGATACTGAGAAGGTAATTCTATGGGTCCGATTTATAGACGATGTCTTTGTGGTGTGGAGAGGAACTGAGGAAGCTTTTGGTGCTATGGTAGAGAATCTGAATCATAATAGCATAGGCCTACACTTTATCTCAAAAGTAAACAAAACCAAACTTTCATTCCTAGATGTCCTGGTAGAAAGGACGGAAGGGGGTAACCTGAGAATGAGTACGTATCGTAAGGAGACATCAACAAATTTGTTGTTAAGGTGGGAGAGTGGCCACCCAATGAGTCACAAGAAGGGTATCCCCAAAAGCCAAATGATATGTATGAGGAGGAACTGCTCACATGAGGAGAAGTTAAAGGTTCAAGCGACGGATCTAAAGAAAAGGCTTAAAGAGAGAGGATATCCTGAGAGGGTGGTAAAAAAGGCCTGGCAAGAAGTAAAAGACCTTGATGGATCGAAATTGCTTGCGGCCAAAGTTGTACCATCTAAGAGGGATGATGGAGATGAGGTACGCCTCATTGCAACCTACACCAGTGGAGCGGAGGAGGTTAGGGAAATTTTGTCCAAACACTGGCCTATTCTCAGAATGGACCCAGATATCTGCCCATACCTACCAGACACTCCTAGGGTGACATATCGTAAATCAAGATCCCTAAGAGATAGGCTAGTACATAGCCATTTGACTACCCAAGGCACATGGCTTAAGGGCAACCTGCAAGGTTGTTTTAAGTGTGGTAACTGTGGTGAGTGCCGATCAATGGTCACCACGAAGAATTTCATCAGTAATGTGAGTGGGAAAACTTTTGATATCAGATCCTTTAGCAATTGTAGGACCAGAGGTGTGATATACAGGGCCCAGTGTCCCTGTGGCTTGGAGTATATGGGAAAGACCCGTAGGGAATTGAGGAGGAGGGTATGGGAACATAAAAGGGACATTAAAAAGAAATATGACACCCCCTTGGCACGTCATGTCAACTTGGTACATGGAGGGGATGAGGAATGTGTCCGATTCATAGGTATAGATCATATCCTCCCCCCCTGTTCGAGGCGGAGATTGGGACAGCAGGATCCTAAGGAAAGAATGCTTTTGGATCTTCACCCTTGACACTGTGGCACCTCACGGCCTGAATGAAACCCTGTCCTTTTCCCCTTTTCTATAAGTTGTTAGGGGAGGGAAAACTAGGAGGGTAAGTCGAAGAAGAGTGGGGCGCCCACCATTTGCGTCTCTTTTAGGGTGCCGACCTCCGCGTACAGGCAGGGATAGGGGGCAGGATAGGGCCAGTGGTAAGATGTGATTAGGTTTTCCTATTCCTAAAAACCTTTTCCCTGCTTTCATTTTTCTGTAGATGTTAACATCAGCCTCCGCTTCTGCTGGTGTGGCGCGTAATGGTGACTGCCTATCTGCTTGCTCTAGGGAGAATTTAGCCCTTGTAAATATTCACAAATATTAGTGTCAAAGCAGATGTGATTGAAATCAGCTACCACTCACTTAAGTAAAAAAGCACCTTTGCTATAGATAGAGAAGGTTCTTTTCTCTCAGATGCTATGATGGAGTGATCTAGCACAAGAAGAAAGCTCCACCCATGGTGGGGAGGCGCCATTATCCACGGCACCTTCCTCCTGCTTAGAGTAGGCAGGAAGTGGAGCATGGAACGCATGCTTGCATTCCACGGCCGGCCGAGGACCAGAAGTGATGTGTCACGATGCCGCGAGCGTCATTTCCGGTTACGTGACGCACCAGGTGACCGCCCGGGAGATGTGAAAAGGCGCAATTCCGGGCGGCGGTGGTGTGTACCGGCTGAAAACCTTGAGGGAGCCAGACTGGATGGGTGTTAATGTCCCTAGGACCCTATGGGAGACTAAACTGTGCAGCATGTAGGCTGCGCATATGTAAAACAGGCTAACCTGGTGGTACAGCAATCGACACTTATTATCTATTACAGACACCATCGTTGCCATCATCTGCATAGGGATGGGTATCCATTGAGCACCAATCCCTATATATGTACCATGATTACCCTGAAGAAGAGGGATCTGAAACGCGTCGGGAGAGGGAGTGGATCAGATGACATGGTGGCTATTTAATAATTACTCTGAGCCCTAATCAGCCTGGACGACACTGGTAAAAGGTCATCTATGAGCTCTGAGGACTGTATGATATGTGAAATGGTGAAGACAGTTGGGTGAGATTGCTCCTTTTTTAAAAAGGTTATATCTGCTGTTAACATCGATACATGAGGTCAAACCTACTGGGGAGGGATTATATGAGTTGATAACCTGCTTTAGAGGGGCTTAGACCACGAGGAATCACAGGTACTAACCAGTGTCCTTAGGTGATACGGACGGGACTTCTGGTTGTTCTGTATGGAACCCAAGTGATAGAAGGATTCTTTTTAGCATTACACAGGTTTTTGCACTGTCACTTATGCTCTATATATGTTCATATGGTTTAGACAATCTTGTCTTTTACATTTTGAGTAAGTAAAAGTTAAGTTTTAACTTCTCACGTGTTTTTCTGCTAATTGAACGTTTGTGCCCGGCCTGAATTGGACCACCAACGAGGTCTGAACAGGTGGCAATTAAACCTAGCTTGAATAGACATTCTGCCACCTCACCACCACCAGAGCTGCCGCCTCACCACCACCCAAGCTGCCGCCTCACTACCACTAGAGCTACTGCACCCCCGACCTTTTGTCTTTTCCTATTATCTTGTACAATGTAAGTTCACAAGGGCAGGGTCCTTCCCCCTCTGTATCAGTCTGTCATTTTAAATTTGTTTACTGTAAACTATATCTATAATTTTGTATGTGACCCTTTCTCATGTACAGCACCATGGAATTAATAGGAACGCATGTGCGCAAGCATTTGGCTGCGTTTGGTACGCTGCACTCCATACGCAAATGTGAAGCCAGCCTAAGTTTTTGATTTGTGACAAATTCATTAAACAATTTGAGCCTTGTTTCAAGTTGTCTTTTGGTTTAGTTAGTTTTCAGATATTTACTCCAAAGTTCCTTTTCCAGATGTTTTATTTGACGCAACTCTACACCAGGCCTCGTCTGGGGTGATTATAAATTTGTAACTTTTCTTGCTAAAAAGATGCAAAATCATTTAAAAACAGAAAAAAAGACAATTTTGGCCTTTGTAGAAAATTTATGATTAGCATGAACCATTTTGATGAATTTGTTCCAATAAACATTACAGCTAAAGAAAAAGAAAAAAGAAAAGACACTTCAACCCCCCCCCACACACACACACACACACAAATGATGAATTGGGCCCATATTGTCCAATTAGAATCTTTTTTTTAACCGGTAATTAACCTTAGCGACTTCTTCCCATACTCCATTCACTGTCATGACAATAGTTTATTGGCAATATGCTAGAAAGATCTAGTGATCATAGATGGCGATGCCACCAGCACATCTACTATATAATCTACTATATAATTGTCTAATCCTGTCTGTCTGTAATAGAAATTCCGTGTCGCTGATTGGTCGCGCTCGCGACCAATCAGCGTCAGGCATAGTACGGCCGCGAATTGGTGCGGGATTTTTTTTTCCAGAAAATATGTTTATTGGAGAAAAGAGAACAAAGTCAACCACAAGGAGCATCATCCATTAAGATCACGAAGAGCAAATAACAAATACAATGCTACATGTCATGTCTCCTTAGAAACAGATATAACCGAACTCAGGAAGAATACAGTACTTTCTTTTCCTTTTCTAGCGTTAAACCAAAGTAAGATGAAAAAGCAAAAAGAAAGAGAGAAGAGGGCAGAATCTATATAAAAGGGCATAAAAGAGTTGGGATGAAAAGGAGAGGGGAAAAAAGATAAAGAGAGAGGGAGGAAGGGATTGGGGGAAAAGAAAAAGGGGGAGGGAGGGGGAATCCATCTTGAGACAAAAAGGATCACAAGTCTGTAGAATAAAGACATGCCATTCACATGCTTCTGATTAAGGCCATGTGCACACGTTCAGTATTTGATGAGTTTTTTACCTCAGGATTTGTAGACAAAACCAGGAGTGGAGCAATCAGAAAAAAGTCTAATAGAAACACCTGCACCACTTCTGTATTTATCACCCACTCCTGGTTTTGGCTACAAATCCTGAGGTAAAAAACTCATCAAATACTCAGCGTGTGCACGTGACCTAAGAGAAATGAAGCCACACGCTTAAATCCTGCTGAACCACCAGAAGACATCACAGAGCATAAAGACCAGCTTAAGTGTCTCCCAACCAGGATGAAATATCAGGACCCTCCTTAAAGAAGTGCCAAATTGGCGCGGGATTTGAACCCCGCTTCACTGATTGGTCGCGGCCGACCGCCGAACACAGACACCGCTGAACACAGACACCGACGAACACAGACACCACCAGACACAGACACCAACGAACACAGACACCGCTGAACACTGGCACTGCTGTAGGTATCTACTATGTAATTGTCTAATTCTGTCTGTTTGTCTGTAACAGAAATCCCGTGTCGCTGATTGGTCGTGCCAGCTGCCTGCGACCAATCAGCGACAGGCGCAGTGCGGCCACAAATTGGCGCAGGATTTAAACCCAGCTTTGCATTGCATTATTCTTAAATCTTCATCAATAAACTACATATATATTCTAGGATAACCGATGCGTTAGAATCGGGCCACCATCTAGTTGTACATAAGACATGGGGAAAAATAAGTCTAACAGTGCTGCTCATTATAACATCTAATTAACAACTTCATCGAGATACTAATAAATGACCTCCCATATACGGAGGTGTATACACCATGGAACAGATAGATCGCTACATATATGGAAAACCAAAGATCAAGCGACTAACATCTATATACATAATAGCATTTTTTATTCAACAAAGATACACAAGGAGGGGCATACACAATGGAGGACAGACAACCCAAAAGAGGTGTCTCCCAATATGAGTACTGATGCATTAAATACATACTTTTAACACATAAATCAGAATACAGCAGAAACTGGCATAGTAGTGGAACCTTCTACCCAAAAAAAGTCAATATAAAGTCTCTTAATACAATTTATCGATATCACATAAGCTACAGAGAGTTGTATAGATATATACTAGTAGAGTAGCTTATAAACCATGACTAATAAAGTGCAAGTGCTTATATATATTTCATGTCATGACTTATTTGGCAGAAAAAAGATGCACACATCAATATTCAGAGTAACCCAAATAGGATCACTTACAGAGTATAGTGAGGGCTAATTTTACAAAGACATAGCTTACAATGTTCAAAAATCATTCATTGTTGCCCCTGTTAAGTTAGTATAAGGTCAGACATAGAATCTGTAAGTCTAAATATGACATGGCAGAGCCGCTGGAAAAATACACATAAGTACTGCAGCAGTAAGGATTCTCACCAGTAGAGTGCTCAAGGATGGGAGACACAAACCCCGATGGCCATTTCGTAACCTTCGTCAGGGGGTACTAGATTGAATACAAGATAGGGCTTGAAAAAGGCCGGCCGGCATAGTAATCATCATGATCAGCTGTTTAGATCGCGTGCGGCCGCTGTAATGGAGGCAGGAAGCGGAAGTGTCGCTGCGTCATCGCCGAGCGCGGACAGCGTGTACACACACGTGACCGCGATCAGCGAATCAAGCAACGACACATCACACCGCTTCGCTGTTCCCCAGCAACAGGAACGCACGTCACAGCGGGTCATGTGATAAGTTTGTTTATCTATTAGGAGCATGCGTAAAAAGCAAAGTATCGCGCTATTCACAGAGCAACAATCTGCTGCAACAGAGGGCACAAACATTATACACTGTAGGAGCGGATAAAATAGCAGTTGCATATACTTAATGTATATTTATATCACAAACAAGATATGTAAATGTTGTACAAAAAGTACAAAAGAGCAACATTCATAGCTCCAAAACACAATAACATATTATATTATATATACCAATGTCATATTACAAAGTATATTTATCAACACAACATTACACACTATATTTGCAAAATAGAAGTCCAATTTTCAGCTCCGAAGTAAATATGGACAGAAATTGGTATAATGAAGTTCATGTCCACAGCAGATACATACAAGGGTCCGGCATGCCTATATAAAAAGTGAAATTAAAAACCTGATCAGTTTACAGGTATAGAATAAAGAAACAGAACAGTGCAGATCAGAGATATGGAGCATAACTAATATTCTCATTTAGTCCATTGGGGCGCAGAGTTCCGAGCAACCAAATCCACTTAGTCTCCAGCATGGCAACTCGTTTAGCCAGTGGCCCACCACGAATCCCCAAGTCCACGGAGTCAATCCCCCTCACTTTTAAGAGGTCACCACAAGATTGGTGACACTCAAAAAAGTGCCTTGGTAGTGTCTTACGGGTCCTCGGATCCTCACATCCCTTTGCCGCCTCAATAGCCAAAACGTGTTCCCGTACACGGATCTTAAAGGCTCGTGTAGTTAGGCCCACATATATTTTTGGGCATGGGCAAGTAGCGTAATATATAACGCCCGCGGTACCGCACAAGATCTTTTTAAGAATACGATAGGTTTTTGTACCCACTGCATTCGAAAATGTATCAGTTCTTACTATATTCGGGCAGGCAACACACCTACCACAAGGGCTACAACCTAATATTCTTGGAATATGGTCTAAAAAGGTGGTACAAACATTCTTCGTATAATGACTGGGCACAAGATGGACACGCAGGTTCGTGGACCGTCTAACTGCAACCATTGGTCTCGATAGAAGTATTTTGAACAAGGTACTATCAGTAAGTAATATTGGCCATGCCTTGTCCAAACAGTTCCTCATCTGGTCAAATTGGCCATGAAATGTTGTCACAAATCTGATGTGACCATCTCGCGTCCGAGGTCTCGTGTTGTAGAGCAGGTCATTACGTGTAGCATGCTTGGCCCTATTGGCGGCAAACTTGACGGCACGATGACTATAGCCCCGTGCCAGGAACCGCAATTTCAGCTCCTCGGCACGGAGGGCATAATCAGTCTCAGTGGAACATATCCTCCTAAGTCGGAGGAACTGGCCCACCGGGACTGCGCGTATCATATACGCAGGATGGGACGAGGAGGCATGGAGAAGGGCATTTGAAGAAGTAGGCTTCCTGAAGATGTCGGTGCACAGCTGGCCACCCTCCCCCCTCGCCACGGAAACATCAAGAAAATCAGCCTTATTTCTATCCATATGGTATGTAATTTTAATATTGACATCATTGATATTCAATGAGTCAATCAAACTTTGGAATTCAAATTCAGATCCATGCCAGATAGCAAAGATGTCATCGATGTACCGTGCCCATAAACTGACACGGCACATCGACGGCAGCCGATCTGACATGAAGAGGTCCCTTTCCCACAGCACCAGGAACAGGTTAGCATATGAGGGCGCAAAGGATGCCCCCATCGCTGTTACCTGGAGCTGCAGGAAAAAGGATCCCTTAAAGACAAAGAAATTGTGTGTAAGACTAAATTCCAAGAGTTCCATGACGAGAGAGGCAATGTCCGCAGGTAACGCCGACATCTCCAGGAAATATTTGGTGGCTCTAAGGCCATCCGCATGTCTGATACTCGTGTATAGAGATTCTACATCACAAGTAGCCAGAATCGTGTCATCTTCAATCTGGAGGGAGTCCACCTTTCTCAAGAATTCATTAGTATCCTTAATGAAGAATGGAAGACTGGCAACTAGCGGCTGTAATTTTGAATCTATCCACTTACCAACATTTTCTAAATAGTTTCCAGATCCAGACAAAATCGGTCTCCCCGGTGGTGTCACGGGGTCTTTATGGACTTTGGGCAAGAAGTACAAGGTGGGATCTACGGGATCCGCCACGACAAGTGCTGACATTAATTTATTAGTGATGATACCGCCGTCATTTTCTGCTTTTAATATTAGAGATAATTGCTCAGAGAAGGAGGCAGACGGGTTATAAGTTAATTTTTTATTACAGGTTTTATTATTCAGATGTTTATACGCCTCTCTCTCATATTTATCCACTGGCCAAATGACAACACTACCACCTTTGTCGGCTGATTTTATTACTATGTCGGGCAGATCCCGCAGCTCCCTCAACCTTGCACCCTCTTTGCCATTCAGATTATCTTTCTGAATATGTTCAGGAATTTTTTCAAAAAGTTTGCTCGCCACCTGCACAAATACATCAATACTTGGGCAAGTGGAAAGCAAAGGGAAACATTTAGAGCGTGGACGGATATTAGGAGGGATCTTACCTCCTTCAGCCGTGTTTTCAGTGGCCAAGTCCTCCAAATCCTCCAAAGTTACTTCTTCTTTTTCTGTTGGAAAGAGAGAATTCTTAACAGGGTCAAAGAAGTGTCTTTTGAACAGCAAAGACCTCGCAAACAAATGGAGGTCCTTAATGGCCAAAAACCGGTTAAAACGAGCTACCAGAGCAAAGGATAGGCCCCTCTCCAGAAGAGATAGGTCATAAGATATCAGAACATATTTACTTAGGTTAATTACCTTTGTCCCTCTCTTGCCTCCCTGTCCACCGTACCGTCGATTGGATTTGAAGGTGGTATCTAGTTTGCGCTGTAAGGTCATTCCTTACCTCGTAACAATAGAAGATACAGACACATCGGATTGTTCACTCAGGAAGGAGATAGACACCGTAGAAGTACTTGGGCGTAGTGGAGGTTGCCCATAATGCTGCATGGGGCGCCGCCACTGGTACATAGAGCCGGATTGCCAGTCTCTCAAATCTCGTGCATATTTTTTAGTTTGGGTGTCCTTAATTTTTTTGACGCAATATTCCAAGACTTTGTCAAGCTGGGTTTCTGCAACTACACGTTTGTCTTCAGGACACTCAGACCGAAACTTGGCTTGAAGGTCTTCAAGATCCTTGTCGATATTAGAGATCATATCATTATTAGAGGCAATCAACAGCTCCATAAAGACCCGGTGACACCACCGGGGAGACCGATTGTGTCTGGATCTGGAAACTATTTAGAAAATGTTGGTAAGTGGATAGATTCAAAATTACAGCCGCTAGTGGCCAGTCTTCCATCCTTCATTAAGGATACTAATGAATTCTTGAGAAAGGTGGACTCCCTCCAGATTGAAGATGACGCGATTCTGGCTACTTGTGATGTAGAATCTCTATACACGAGTATCAGACATGCGGATGGCCTTAGAACCACCAAATATTTCCTGGAGATGTCGGCGTTACCTGCGGACATTGCCTCTCTCGTCATGGAACTCTTGGAATTTAGTCTTAGGCTGTGGTCACAGTACCATTTTTCACATGCATTTTTGGAGACCTGCGTTTTCAAAAACGCATGTAAAAAACGCACCCATAGGCCCCCATGTTAAAAAACGCATGCCCTAATAGCCAAAAAGCATATGTGACTGTGCCATGCGTTTTGGTGTGGGTTTTGAAAAACGCACAGACTATGAGAACATTCAGCGTTTTTGTGGCATTTGCAAAAACGCATGCGTTTCCATAACATGGGGCCCTATGTGAAACGCATGCAAAAACGCATGTACAATTAGTACCTTTTAGTGCCATTCAAAAACGCATGCGTTTCCCATAGGAGCCCATGTTAAAAAAACGCATGCGTTTCCATAACATGGGGGGCCCTATGAGAAACGCATGGAAAAACGCATGTACAATTAGTACCTTTTAGTGCCATTCAAAAACGCATGCGTTTCCCATAGGAGCCCATGTTAAAAAAACGCATGCGTTTTAGGAGATTGGTCCTTTCAATGTAGAAAATGCTAATCAGCCACAACTAACCAATCCAGCCCATAAATAGGGGGAAGGGCATCAGGAAGCCAGACCATCCCCCCCGTGTGGTCAGGACAGGTGTACAGCAGCATCCTCCAAGGTAGGAACACATAGTGTAAATACATGCCTCTATGATGTAACAATTGTTGTGCTATTGTGTGCTATGTCAAACATGTTCACCAAATGTTTAAACATATGTTGTCTAGATGAGTTCCCTGTCAGAGTCCCTGGATATGGAGGTCCTGGAGGGACCAATCTCCCCTTCTGAGTCTGCTGTGAGTTCCTTATCCACACATATATGTCGTTAAACATGTTGTCTACCACATAGATGCGTAACCATGTTGTTTTGAACATGTTAATGAGTCCCCGTCACTAATGTATGCCACACATCCTAGCAGTGCGTGTGCTAACTTGCCCTCTGCAGCCTGAAACCATGTATACCTGACCATGCAACATGGCTGCTGCCCTTAGCTCAATGATCCCCAAATCCATACACGGGACATTTGAATGTATTGTGCACTGGTCCATATGTGCCATAGTCCACACTGTATGCAAAATGTCACTGTTCAAGATGTATTAGCAGCCATATGCACATACTCGTACATTGTAAGGATGTTGTTAGACACTAGTGTCCTATTAGTGGTGTGCATGTGTCGCACCCTGAGGCAGGTGCCATGTGGCCTGTGACATGTGTTTCCTGGGCGGAATGTTAGTTTTATCACAAAAATTAGAAGGTAGCATGCTGGGGACACTTTGTGTGAGTTCAGTCCTTAACTAAAGGGTTTGTGCATGTGGACATGTTCACACACCTGCACTCTAAGGGCGCCTTCACACTGGCGTTCCCCTCTGCAGCGTTGTGTGGAGGTGAATGACCATGTGTAGGCACCAGGCGGCAGCTCCTATCTTGACAATGGGAACGGCCGGTGCTGCGTTTGCCAGCGCATGACCATGCGCACCCATTCACTTCCATATGTGAACTGTGAGCAGGCGGATGCCTGGCCACAACTTCAACACTCCCGCCCGCACCAGGATGCAACATGTTGCGGCCGTGGTGCGGCCGGGAGTGTGTGAGTTGTGCGCAGGCATCCGCCTGCACATAGTTCACATATGGAAGTGTGAAGGCCAGTGTGAAGGCGCCCTAACTATGTAGTGGACCACCACTAAATACTTACAGTGCACGTGTGTGGACATGGGCTATGCCACTTTGGTGACCATAACGTCATGTGGCCACAAATGTTGTGACGCATATCACCCCATGAAAATGTAATGTGGCTCCATTTTGCTTGTTTCACAGAGCTCTTCAGTCAGCTGGACATCTGTGCCACCCCCACCAAAACGTGTAAGTGTACTAACCCACTTTTTGACAGATACACCCAAAAACTGATAGTGTGTATGTGTGTGTGTGTATGAATATCTGCCCTTCTCATGTACACCATTGCAACTACACCCACAAAATGTAACACACACACGTCACCACCCTGGGAGCGTTATAGCCTATGTTGTGAGGCAAATGCACAACCACGCGCATCACAATTATCAAAACAAGTTTGCCCATAGCTCCAGAATGTATTTACAAATTACATCAACAAGCTGCCATTTCAAAATTAGAGGGCCTTATTGATATCGCCAAAGACTGAAAGCACATACCACCATATAATTACTAAGGTGGTAGGCCAACATTACATATTCAACATGCATGCGGACATGTATACACACCAAACGCACACAGTAACATCAAGGGTATATCCGCTAAGGCTCATGGCCAACAGTGCATACTCACATCACACCCACTCCACAAACAGACACACACAAGACAGACCCCCACCCCCCAAGGGGAGACACACACACACCCACCCTATACCAACACATGCAATCACCACAAATGGACACACACATACACAGACAGACACAGATGTGCAACAATAACCTCACACAACTTGCCTCATACGTGTGCTATATGTAAGATCAAGACCTCAACATTGCATTACAAACAGCAAAAGTGCTACACGTGTCAGATAGGGACTTTACGCTTATGTGACTCACATGAGCTGTCTATTATATGTACGTGTGAGGTAACATATACTGGCCGGGTAGGGGCAGGGTTTAGTGTTATCTGGCGATTTATTATGCTGCCTATAAAAACCACTCACAGCTCCGCTTCTATTTTCCTAAAGGTCATTAATATGACATCTCCATTGTTATTGTTAATAAAGATAACATAATTTATGTAATAACCCTGCCCTAGCTGCGTAATACAGCTAGTTGTGTAAAGAAATTGTTTGCACTTGGCAAGGTCCCAGTGAAATGTGGGCCATCCTCTAAATATGGTACATGTTGTATTGATGCTCCAGGTCATGGCCAGGGGTGTCACGACAACAGGTGGCGGGGTTGCCCTCACACATGGGACCTGTAGCCTAGGGGGGCCCCAAAAATCATTTGTGCCCATATTCAAACCATAACAATTTTCAATAATTTCAATTCTGGTTGGGCACGTTGTACGTTTGCCATTGGCCCATCAGGGCCTGAAGCTACGCCCCTGCTCATGGGTCAGACCTGTCCCTGATCACATGGTCACATGTGTTGTTTGGGGTTTCCCATACGCAGCATTGAATCAGTCAAGCACCTTGTGTTAAAATATTGCCTTCATACGTTTGCAACATTAGTGATGTGACAATGTGACATGTAGCTAAGGTGTTATACTGTGTCCTAATATATGCGTACCTTAACGTGATTTTTGTTTCTTTGGTTTAGAAGCTTACCAAGACTGTGGAGCCACCACTACCCCTGGCCAAAAAACACAGAGGCCCAAAGCCAACAAGCAAACAACCACATCATAAGGTAGGCAGCTACCCACTGACTCATGTGTGGCCATGTTCGCACACACGCAGGAAAAGTACAGATTGTGGTCTGCTACATACTGGCTTATGCACAGAGAATGGAAGGTGTTTGTGTGCGTGCACTTTCCAAACAAACTGCCCCTGTTAACACAATGTGTACAGAGGTAACCAGCTCACACAGAAGCATGCCTAGTGTCCGCTGTGGCACAGTGGACCAAGAAACAATGTGAGCAGCAACTACATGTGTGCTCTGTGAAATAAGACACTAGCCATCCTTGACGGTGAGCTGGTTATTACAAAACCCATGTGCCACACAGGGCCTGCCTCCTCATAGCGCACACACACAAACACACGCACAGGCCCTTCTCTGTGTAACACCCAAGTGTGTAGCAAAACAACGCAACATACCATGAACGCATGTGTGTGGACATGGCCTGGTAAATGATGTCGTTTGTTCAAAACATGTACACATCACACATATTTCTGTGCTAATAGTGTTAACCTATGTTGTAGGAGCCAATAAACTACCGGCCTGAGTTTAGAATTGGTCACACTTCCCCTTGTGTAAGGCTTGGTCTACTAACATAGAATGTTTAAAGAAGGGGGATGCAACTTCAGCCCTCAAATTCCGCACACAGTCCATTGGCCATGTGCATACACCTCTGCTATTCAGTCTCATAGCAAGGATGTAGCACAGACACGTTACATCACAACAACGGAGGTGTGTGTCCAGGCCCATGTCTTCACACTTTCATTTGCCTTGCCCATCTGTTGACAAAATGACCTACCGGCAAAATGTCGTTGTTCTACTAAAACATACACTGTGTGTGCCACTCCAACCATGCTCCTTCACACCCCTGTGTGAAACACATACCGAAACACGGTATTTGCAGCTATGTTTATGTGTGATGTGGCCTTCATGATGCCCACACATGCAACTAACATGTTGTATGCCTCTGCAGACTGTGCAACCATCTCCACCAAGACATCGGCAATCAAGTATACCGAGCAATGTCTCAACGGCATCTAAGGTGGGTACAGTGACCGTACACTTTATACAAATGTCCTCAGCTCCTGTGTCCGTACCACTACACGTATTACAAGTGGCAGCTTGGAGCCTTGCCTCCATGTTGCCACCTTAAATTTTGTGAACACTTGGCCCATCAAACGCACATGTCATGTGTCTCTTTCATATGTGTGATGATTGTGTTGATGTTTCTCTCATGTAGGTGACTGCAACCAGTCGCCAGTGTGTCAAGAAGGCCAAAACCACACGACTGCGCATTGACAATGATGCCCTGATAAATCTGCTGCAGCACCATGAACTTTTGTGGGACCCCGCCCATCCTGACCATGCTAATAGTGTGAAGCGGCGGTGCGCTTGGGGCCACATTTTTCCACAGGTGCACACGGACTATCTGGACATGACACCCGAGGATCAGGAAGTGTTTGGTAGGTGTTCGAAACCCTTGCACATGTCACACATGTCACTGGACATGTCGGAACAAAACTGTCTATTACAGGGGTGGCAAACTCGAGGGCTCGAGGGCCGCACACAGTTCAAGTTTTGTGTCTTTCCTCACAGTTTTGCAGTTGATAATGTGATTAACAACTGTCAAATGCCTTGGAAAGCATGAAAACATGGACTATGTGCGTCCCTCAAGCCCAGGAGGTTGAGACCCCTACTCTATGATGTTGCCCCACAAATGTAATGTGTTGTATCCTGCTCTTGTGTCGTAATGTAGCTGGGAAGCTGAAGGTCCGATGGCGATCCATGAAGGATTCATACATGAAGCATGTCCGGAACTGGGCCCAGTACAGAAGTGGTGCAGCGGCAAGGCCCACAAGTAATTATAAATATGCCCCAATGATGGCCTTCCTGGATCGGATTACTGAAGACCGCATGTAAGTGCCTGTTTGTGTTTAGGGACATGTATTGGGGCTGAATGGCGTGGTCACTTACCAATATTTGTGTGTTTTACCAATTGCATAGGACACACAGCAGTGCCCCAGCCCCATCATTTGCTGACATGGCCAACAACGGGGATGAATTGCCCGAGATGCCTGCCCAGCCCGCCCAGGATATTACCCCAAGTGTGACCATACAGCCACCAGCCCCCACAGCTGCGCAACCAACAGAGAATGTGCCCATCTCCACAACACCCACAGTATTGCCCAGGACAAGGCAAAGGCGACGCACTTTTGGCCCTAATGCCCAGCAAGATGACATGATCCTCCAGGCCGTGCATCGCCTGGAGGAGCATGTCATCCGTATTCAGAATGCCCAACATCTGCCACAGCCGGTTGCTGTGCCACAGCCTGACACACCGGCATCCTTCGAGAGGGCTGAGTGGGGGGAGTATCTTAATTCCTACGTATCGGATCTTTGCACCCTCAATGCGGCTGACAGGGCAGCGTTTAAAATAGAGATGGCCCAAATGGTCTCTAAATATGTGGTAAAACTGCCCATACAACTTACTATGGTCCTTGCAGATGAGGGCCTGGAGGCGGAATAATGTGTGTTGTTGAAAAAAAATTGGTTATGCTTGTTATGTTTTAATAATGCTGCACAACACGTTTAATTGTGTGTTCTTGTAATTTTTTTGTCTGTAACATTGACCCAAACCAGGGCGACAAGAAAATTTTTTGCTTTCAGACCAAACTACCCAAAAAAAACAAAAACACTTTTTTCCAAAGTCACATGTTTGTGAGTGTGTTTCTTGATTACGTTGATGATAATTTCATGGTGGACCTTGTTTTTAAAAATAGCCACTGTTTGGTGGATTTTCAAAACAATTGGGTGGCCAAAACCCCTTTCTAGGGCTGCCACACATATCCAACAGGTTTTCCTTCACAATGATGGACATGAGGTTTCAAACATCTTGCCGTGTGTCCCTTTGAAGTTGTGGTGTGGTTGTTTCACAATTACTGTGACTTACAATGTAAATGTTCAACAACTACCACCATGTAGTGTTCCACAACACCCACTACTGCCAGGTGCCAGGGACCAAATATAGTGGGACAGTCCTAACAAAAATGTGGGCTCATTGTGCACAATGACAACACATACCTTAGCGGGTGGACAACAAGTCCAACATCACATACAACATTTTATCTAAACACAACAATGCCACTCACAAGACACATATGTTACATAAGACAAAGACAGGCAATGTGTTTAGTGTTGACTACTTTATACAGGCAAACTCAACAAATACCAAACATAAATGACAGTGTGGTGTTTTATAAACCTTTGGCACAACTTCCAGCATGAAAACAACACTCATTTACCCGACACGTGAATGCGGATGTGACTGTCCAGCTGGCCTCATCAAATAATCTGCAAAACTATTTCGCACATCTATGGCGGAGGCGGATGAACGTACTGATTGTGGTTGAATGCCAAGAAGGTCACACTCCCACTCCGAGGGCACTAACACTTGGGGATCATGAAGCAAAACATAGTTGTGTAGGCATACACAAGCCTTGACCACACTATCCACATTTCTGGGCAACAATTGAATGGTGGTTAAAAGAACACGCCATTTTGCCGAGAGAATACCAAATGCACATTCAACAGATTGCCGTGCTCTACTGAGGCGCATATTAAAATTGCTGCGCTTGTGGTCTAGGCCTCTGCTGCTGTAGGGCTTTATGAGATTCGGATGCATCTGGAATGCCTCATCTCCGATTATCACGTGTGGCACATTGGGATCTGTTGTGCCAGGTAATGGGGCTGGTGGTGGTATATTAAATCTGCCCTGGTACAATGCTTGGCCCATATTGCTTGCCTTGAATACACGGGCATCATTCGCACGTCCTTAGGCCCCAATGTCCACAGCCACAAACCGAGAATGGCCGTTAGCAATGGCCATGAGCACTATGGAGTGGTATTTTTTATAGTTGAAATATAGTGATCCCCCATGTGGTGGCTTGCGAATTCTGATATGCTTGCCGTCCACGGCTCCAACACAATTCGGAAATTGAGCAGAATCACGAAAAACTTCAGCATTCTCTTTTCAAATTTGTTCAGTGGGGGTTGGCATGACTGAGGGCTGTAGTTTAGCCCACAATATTTCGCACGTCTCAGGGACAATCCCACTAATAGTTGACCTCCCAATTCGGAACTGGAAATGCAACGACGCATAACTCTCCCCGGTGGCCAAGTACCTGTGAAATGGGAAAAGTGAAGACAATGACTTCGGCAGACACACACATCTGTACAGGTGAGGATTAGTACGCAATTGTTTTTCAAACATGTACACAATGACATAACTATGATCACATTTGAACCTACAACCCATCAGAGGCGGGAAACATATGCCACATGCTGATCTCCCACCAGTGTCAATGCTGACAAACAGGTCATCTGGCTGTGATTACGTCTCCACCGCTGTCTGCAAATAGGCTGGTGGCTGTGTGGGATGGAGCAAACAAATGTCAGATCAGCTCTTTAGCCCCAAAGACACTGGCGTGAGATCACCTGTGGCTGGGCATCATGTCCAGGTTGGGTGCGCTGATTGGCGGGGCAAAACGGTATACATTACACGGAGCTCCCCAGTGTTCTCCCGCATTGTCATGCTGAGGACAGTGTGGCTCCATTGAGATCCATGCATGCTTCGTGTGGTTGGGGGCTGGTGCAGAGTTCACAAACGCCTGCAACTGCACAACAAATGCACCAGGCTGCGTCAGACGTGTGCACTAGGGATGGGCGAATCTACTCGCTAGGACTCGTTACTCGGCGAGTACTAAGGGACTCGCAGGACTCGGTACTCTGCGAGTTTCCCAGTGATTACTCGCACGAGTCCAATGCAAATCAATATCAATCCTAGTTTTGTCAGAAACGCTGACAAAACTAGGATTGCCATTGTTTGCATTAGACTCGGCTACTGTGCCAGTGATAGCAGGGAAACTCGCAAAGTAACTGCTGTTACATTGCGAGCCGAGTCCAGCTGTCTTCTCTGTGCAGTTCCAGGGTCCTAGAGCCCGCCTGCTCACAGACATGATGTAGCAGTGCTGAGATTGTTCTCAGTCTGCTCATTCCCTGTGCATAGACATCTATCTATGCACAGGGGATGTAGCAGAGAGGACATGGCGTTTTGGACTACGTTGGACGGTAGAGGATTTTTTAAATTCAAGATGGAGTCCCTAATGGTTTTTTTTTTCTTTCAAATAAGAAATTTTCTCTGTGTTGTGTTTTTTTAACCCTTTATTGGAGATTCTTAGTGGCTGGGTCAAACGTGGCCTGACATTAACAATCTCGGGCTTAATACCAGCTTGTATAACAAAGCTGGTATTAACCCCTTTATTACCCAGCGTGCCACCGCTACCAGGGCCGCTGGAAGAGCGGGGTTCAGCGCCAGAGGATGGCGCTTCAATGAACGCGCCATCTTCTGGGGCGGCTGCGGGCTGCAATTTGCAGTGGGGGGTGCCCAGAAAGCTTGGGCATCCCTGCGCTGCGGATTCCAGCCCCCAGCTGCTTAGCTGTACCTGGCTAGACATAGAAATTGCGCGGATCCCCACGCATTTTTTTTTTTTTAATTTCATGAATTTCAGAGTCAGAGTGTCAGAGTCAGAGTGTCAGAGTCAGAGTCAGAATCTCAGAATTTCATGAAATAATTTAAAAAAAAATGCGTGGGGCTCCGCGCAATTTCTATGTCTAGCCAGGTACAGCTAAGCAGCTGTGGGCTGGAATCTGCAGCGCAGGGATGGCCAAGCTTTCTGGGCACCCCCCGCTGCAAATTGCAGCCCGCAGCCGCCCCAGAAGATGGCGCGTTCATTGAAGCGCCATCCTCTGGCGCTGAACCCCGCTCTTCCAGCGGCCCTGGTAGCGGCGCACGCTGGGTAATAAAGAGGTTAGGGCCAGCTTTGTATTATCAGCTGGCCCTAAGGCC
This sequence comes from Allobates femoralis, assembly GCA_033576535.1. Lineage (NCBI taxonomy): Eukaryota > Metazoa > Chordata > Amphibia > Anura > Aromobatidae > Allobates > Allobates femoralis. The sequence goes on from JARQOC010000005.1 coordinate 284,163,825, forward strand.
GAAATTTATGGCGGTCACGCCAATATTAGACATGACCGCGATGAATTTCTATTAAATTGTTTTAAAAAAAACACAACACAGAGATAAATTTTTGAATAGAAATAAATAAATAAAACCATTAGGGACTCCATCTTTAATTTAAAAAATCCTCTTCCGTCCGACGCAGTCCAAAACGCAATGTCCTGTCTGCTACATCCCCTGTGCATAGATATAGATGTCTATGCACAGGGAATGAGCAGACTGAGAACAATCTCAGCTCTGCTACATCAGCCAGCAGGCGGCCTCTAGAACCCTGGAGCTGGCAGCAAGCACACTGAGCAGACAGGACTCTTATCTGTGCGAGTTTCCCAGCGATTACTTACAAAGTAAACGAGTCCAATGCCAAAAAATGACAAAACTAGGATTGCTTGAGGCTGAAGCTTCCGAGACACATCTGCGAAATGTAAATCTCACACTACTCGCTATTACTCGCTTCCCCATTCATTAACATTGGACTCGCTAGACTCGCAACGAGTAGCGAGTCCTGTGCTCGGACTCGCTAGAGTCAAGCGATTCCGAGTAATTTAGGATTCGGCCATCACTAGTGTGCACACATTGTGGCCATCAAACACAAAAAAACCACAAAACACAGGCACATAGGTTCCCATGGGGAAGTGTGGAACGCAGTGGCCAAGTGTTTGTCTGCATTACATACGCATCTTTGACAAACACTAGGGGAATGCAGCATAAGGGGCTGGTGGACTTAGTGTAGTCATCCTGATTGTGGTGCGGCAGGATACCTGGTTTATCCATGCTGGTGCTGTGATGACATAACTTACATATTTTTGGTAAAGGTAGACATTTTAGAAACAGCCAGGCCGTAATGTGTCTAGGGGATGGACAGGCCCCCTACAGACAGCACACCCACTCATGTGGCCATATAGTAATGTGATGTGCAGATGTATATGACTCACCGTAGCCGGGGGGTACACGTAGCGGGCGTTGTTTCTCCTCCAGTCACGGAACCGCGCCTGCGGAAGTGTAGGCCCGGTGGTCCAGATCAATAGGGGAATGGCGGAACAGTGGGGTGATTTGTCTTCGTGACGCCACCTGCGGTGTTTCTGGTAACTTTACCAGCGCTGTTCGGGTCTCCGGGGGATGGTACACAGCGAGATGGAACGCTCCCCACAGGATGAGCGGGAATCCCCGGAGCCGGGAGCTGCGCAAGATGTTGTGAGGCAGCTGCGGGACGGTGCGCTGAATCCAGGAGTAATGCACAACCACACAAAGTCTCTTTTAGGTACCTTTACTGGATGGTAGTCAGGTACACTCGGACCGGGATAGTGAAGTTGGCACTTATGGAGTTTCACAGCAAGCAGTGTTAGGCTTCCTTTCTCTACTTCTGGTGCTAAGGTCGGGTGGATGTGGAATCCAGCCGGACCGGGCAGGGTGTTCAATGGAACTTGCTTCACCTGGTTGTCAGCACTGAGGGCACTGTAAAAGGGTCTGAGCAGGATCAGTACTCTTCCCTGGGCTCTCGTGGATGGGTGCATCAGGTGGAACAGGTGGCTAAACCTCCTGTTGGATGTAGCTGGTTCTCTGTGAGGGCTTTGTAGCTTCCACAGCTTCGGTTCCAGTAACCGGATGGTTTGGAAAGAGTTGGATTAACTCTGTATTCCTGAGAGGTGATCTCCTTCTTCCTATTATCCCAATTGCAGGGATCTCCACTGGCTAACAGGCTAGCAGGGCCTAGTGTGTTCCTCATAGGGTGGAGGTTTCACACAGGCAGGCAGCTCTTGTAGCGTCTACCACACTCTGAAGTTTCTCCCTCCAAGACTCTATTTATAGGGGGAACTGGTTAGAAGTCACCAGTGTTAGCTCCCCCTAGAGGCTCGGGGTGAAACCAGGTGTTCTAAGTGTTGTTTGTGTTGTGGTTTTGCTGTGCTGTTACTTACTCCATTTGTACCTAAGGATTTCTGTGGTGCCCAACAGGTGCCAGGGTGCCACATATATTCCGCATCTCCTGGTGCCTTGGGACATTTTCCCAAAGGAAGCCACCCGGTGCACGCTGAGCAAACATCATACGATACATGATGTACATATAGAATGTGCATTGTGTTATGTTATGCCGCCTTAGGCCCATTTCACATCAGCTGTTTTTGTGAAATTGCGGCCGATGGGGTGAAGACGCCACATTGTCCCCAATTAATGCATAACTGCCACACTTGCGGCACAGTTGCAGCAAGCACCATGCAATGTCTATGGTGCTTGCCGTAAGGCTGACGCAGGTGCGCTATTGGCACTTGCGGCCGGTAGGGCAACCAAAAACACACAGTCATCACCGGTTGATTTTGCCACCCCAACTGCCGACACGGCACTTGCTACACCTGGCGCACCCTTGCCACAAGCCACATAGACATTGCATGGTTGTTGGCGCTACTGTGCGGCAAGTGTGGGGTTGATGCAGTAATTGCTCACGATGGGCGTTTAACTAAACATCTCCGGCGATAAGCAACACACGCGGATGTGACAGGGCCCTTATCCAGTCGGTGTGTGGCCTTTGCAGCACCATTGTTGTACGGTGTAAGCCATTGTCCACACACCTGGGATCCAGTATTTTGGGATTTGTGCGCTAAATTAGTTGATTGTGGAAAGGAGGCGCAGGTGCATGTATGGGGCTGCTTACACCAGCGGCTGACCCTGTTTACCCAATGTTTCTCATGCTCCACACTTGAGACAGCAGCCTGCATAGTCGCTGCTTTTCCCGGGCGCACAGGCCAACTGTGGTTTCAGCATTTACCTGTACACTCACACTAAGCAGACACTATACAGGCTGCTGTATAAAGTGGTTAGCAGGATGCACATAGGGTAAGCAGGGACAGCAGCTGCTGGACGGTGGCGCACACACGCACCTGCGCTTCATTGGCAGTATTAACTTATTTAGCGCACAAATCCCAAAATACTGTAGCACAGGTGTGTGGACAATGCGTATCATATTCACACAGTCATAAAAACATTGCAGGGCAGCCCAGGCCAAGAGAAGCAGAACACATATACAGTGCCTACAAGTAGTATTCAACCCCCTGCAGATTTAGGTGGTTTGATAAGATGCAAATAAGTTAGAGCCTTCAAACTGCAAACGAGAGTAGGATTTATTAACAGAAGCATAAATCTTACAAACCAAACAGTTATGTTGCTCAGTTGAATTTTAATAAATTTTAAACATAAAAGTGTGGGTCAATTATTATTCAACCCCTCAAACCACCAGCATTCTGTTTGGTCCCCCTAAAGTATTAAGAAGTAGTTCAGGCACAAAGAACAATGAGTTTCACATGTGTGGATTAATTATCTCTTTTGCCAGCCTTTTCTGACTACTTAAGACCCTTCCCAAACTTGTCAACAGCACTCATACGTGGTCAACATGGGAAAGACAAAGGAACATTCCAAGGCCATCAGAGACAAGATCGTGGAGGGTCACAAGGCTGGCAAGGGGTACAAAACCCTTTCCAAGGAGTTGGGCCTACCTGTCTCCACTGTTGGGAGCATCATCCGGAAGTGGAAGGCTTATGGAACTACTGTTAGCCTTCCACGGCCTGGACAGCCTTTGAAAGTTTCCTCCCATGCCGAGGCCAGGCTTGTCTGAAGAGCCAAGGCTAACCCAAGGACAACAAGGAAGGAGCTCCGGGAAGATCTCATGGCAGTGGGGACATTGGTTTCAGTCAATACCATAAGTAACGTACTCCACCGCAATGGTCTCCGTTCCAGACGAGCCCGTAAGGTACCTTTACTTTCAAAGCGTCATGTCAAGGCTCATCTACAGTTTGCTCATAATCACTAGGAGGACTCTGAGACAGACGGGTTCAAGGTTCTATGGTCTGATGAGACCAAGATCGACATCTTTGGTGCCAACCACACACGTGACGTTTGGAGACTGGATGGCACTGCATACGACCCCAAGAATACCATCCCTACAGTCAAGCATGGTGGTGGCAGCATCATGCTGTGGGGCTGTTTCTCAGCCAAGGGGCCTGGCCATCTGGTCCGCATCCATGGGAAGATGGATAGCACGGCTTACCTGGAGATTTTGGCCAAGAACCTCCGCTCCTCCATCAAGGATCTTAAGATGGGTCGTAATTTCATCTTCCAACAAGACAACGACCCAAAGCACACAGCCAAGAAAACCAAGGCCTGGTTCAAGAGGGAAAAAATCAAGGTGATGGAGTGGCCTAGTCAGTCTCCTGACCTTAACCCAATTGAAAACTTGTGGAAGGAGCTCAAGATTAAAGTCCACATGAGACACCCAAAGAACCTAGATAACTTGGAGCAGATCTGCATGGAGGAGTGGGCCAATATAACTCCAGAGACCTGTGCCGGCCTGATCAGGTCTTATAAAAGACGATTATTAGCTGTAATTGCAAACAAGGGTTATTCCACAAAATATTAAACCTAGGGGTTGAATAATAATTGACTCACACTTTTATGTTTAAAATTTATTAAAATTCAACTGAGCAACATAACTTTTTGGTTTGTAAGATTTATGCTTCTGTTAATAAATCCTACTCTCGTTTGCAGTTTGAAGGCTCTAACTTATTTGCATCTTATCAAACCACCTAAATCTGCAGGGGGTTGAATACTACTTGTAGGCACTGTATGTATAATGTGTGGACATGACATCCCACAAGTGATGCAATAGACATACCTCAGTGTCACTACAAGCCGCTCAGCAGGTGAAATGGCGTTGTGCCCACGGTTGTTGTGGCGACTCAGATCCTCACGGACAAGGTCGAGGAGTGCATCAAAAGTGGGTATTGTCATCCTGAGGTAGCGCTGAAACTTCTGCGGGAACCTGCGCAATTGATTGTACAGGACATGAAATGCTCCATACTGCGGTCTCACAATATTGACTTCATGGACCCACAATCGACGGCGTTCCTGCAGTTGACGCTGGCGTCTACGCCAAAGCAGATAACGTAGCTCAAACACCACAACCTCCATCACTCTCTCCCAGCACAAACAGAGCAAACCACACAAAATGGCTATCTGTATGGCAATGTGCATCACTCACATGCAGAGGCTCTGTTTTATTGAGTTGGGGGTGTGTTTAAGTAATTTGGTCCATTCCTAATCTACATGTGACATCCCACATATGTAGCCCCAACAACATGCGTTTTTGTGTTCACATACTGCATTGTGGTCACTTTCAAATCCACTATTGGGCACTTTTGAAAACGCATGTACAAACGCATGGTGTTTTTGTATCATTTAGTGCTTTCAAAAACGCATGCGTTTCCCATGGGGCCCCATGTTATGAAAACGCGTGCGTTTTTGAAAAAACGCATGCTTTTTGCAAAACGCACAGAAAAATAGTGCTTGCACTATTTTTGGGTGCAGATTTCAAAACGCAGCCAAAAACGCAGGGAGCCATCACACACCTTAAAACACTCATGTTGGCTTGAAAAACGCATGTAAAAACGCATGCGTTTTTAAAAGACACAAAAAAAACCCTTTTCAACTGTGACCACAGCCTTACACACAATTTCTTTGTCTTTAAGGGGTCCTTTTTCCTGCAGCTCCAGGGAACAGCGATGGGGGCATCCTTCGCGCCCTCATATGCTAACCTGTTCCTGGGGCTGTGGGAAAGGGACCTCTTCATGTCAGGTCGGCTGCCGTCGATGTGCCGTGTCTGTTTATGGGCACGGTACATCGACGACATCTTTGCTATCTGGCTTGGATCTGAATTTGAATTCCACAGTTTGATTGACTCATTGAATATCAATGATGTCAATATTAAGATTACATACCATATGGATAGAAATAAGGCTGATTTTCTTGATGTTTCCGTGGCGAGGGGGGAGGGTGGCCGGCTGTTCACCGACATCTTCAGGAAGCCTACTTCTTCAAATGCCCTTCTCCATGCCTCCTCGTCCCATCCTGCGTATATGATACGCGCAGTCCCGGTGGGCCAGTTCCTCCGACTTAGGAGGATATGTTCCACTGAGACTGATTATGCCCTCCGTGCCGAGGAGCTGAAATTGCGGTTCCTGCCACGGGGCTATAGTCATCGTGCCGTCAAGTTTGCCGCCAATAGGGCCAAGCATGCTACACGTAAGCATGCGACCAAGCAGCGGCGAAACAGCTGTTAGGGGCGTGCTGCAGGACAGGGCCCCCGGGGAACCTGCCAGGTCTATCACAAGAGTGTACCATGGGTGAGTGATTGATATAATGGTATTATCCTATATTGTCGGCCAACACACCCTTTACCTTGTGTACTTCTAACATTATTGTGAATTGTGCCTCATTAGTGCATGGTTTAACCCACGGGGTTACCACCTAACTGCAGTTGTTTTGGAATTCCCTTGTGCTTCGTTTCATAACGTTTATGTGTCTGCTTTTATATCAATAATAAAAGTTATATTTTATGTAACCAAAACTCCATAGTGGTTTCCACTTAATTAATCATCGAGACCAATGGTTGCAGTTAGACGGTCCACGAACCTGCGTGACCATCTTGTGCCCAGTTATTATACGAAGAATGTTTGTACCACCTTTTTAGACCATATTCCAAGAATATTAGGTTGTAGCCCTTGTGGTAGGCGTGTTGCCTGCCCGAATATAGTAAGAACTGATACATTTTCGAATGCAGCGGGTACAAAAACCTATCGTATTCTTAAAAAGATCTCGTGCGGTTACCGCGGGCGTTATATATTACGCTACTTGCCCATGCCCAAAAATATATGTGGGCCTAACTACACGAGCCTTTAAGATCCGTGTACGGGAACACGTTTTGGCTATTGAGGCGGCAAAGAGATGTGAGGATCCGAGGACCCTTAAGACACTACCAAGGCACTTTTTTGAGTGTCACCAATCTTGTGGTGACCTCTTGAAAGTGAGGGGGATTGACTCCGTGGACTTGGGGATTTGTGGTGGGCCACTGGCTAAACGAGTTGCCATGCTGGAGACTAAGTGGATTTGGTTGCTCGGAACTCTGCGCCCCAATGGACTAAATGAGGTTATTAGTTATGCTCCATATCTCTGATCTGCACTGTTCTGTTTCTTTATTCTATAACTGTAAACTGATCAGGTTTTTAATTTCACTTTTTATATAGGCATGCCGGACCCTTGTATGTATCTGCTGTGGACATGAACTTCATTAAACCAATTTCTGTCTTTATTTACTTCAGAGCTGAAAATTGGACTTCTATTTTGCAAATATAGTGTGTAATGTTGTGTTGATAAATATACTTTGTAATATGACATTGGTATATATATAATATAATATGTTATTGTGTTTTGGAGCTATGAATGTTGCTCTTTTGTACTTTTTGTACAACATTTACATATCTTGTTTGTGATATAAATATACATTATGTATATGCAACTGCTATTTTATCCACTCCTACAGTGTATAATGTTTGTGCCCTCTGTTGCAGCAGATTGTTGCTCTGTGAATAGCGCGATACTTTGCTTTTTACGCATGCTCCTAATAGATAAACAAACTTATCACATGACCCGCTGTGACGTGCGTTCCTGTTGCTGGGGAACAGCGAAGCGGTGTGATGTGTCGTTGCTTGATTCGCTGATCGCGGTCACGTGTGTGTACACGCTGTCCGCGCTCGGCGATGATGCAGCGTCACTTCCGCTTCCTGCCTCCATTACAGCGGCCGCACGCGATCTAAACAGCTGATCATGATGATTACTATGCCGGCCGGCCTTTTTCAAGCCCTATCTTGTATTCAATCTAGTACCCCCTGACAAAGGTTACGAAATGGCCATCGGGGTTTGTGTCTCCCATCCTTGAGCACTCTACTGGTGAGAATCCTTACTGCTGCAGTACTTATGTGTATTTTTCCAGCGGCTCCTGCCATGCCATATTTAGACTTACAGAATCTATGCCTGACCTTATACTAACTTAACAGGGGCAACAATGAATGATTTTTGAACATTGTAAGCTATGTCTTTGTAAAATTAGCCCTCAGTATACTCTGTAAGTGATCCTATTTGGGTTACTCTGAATATTGATGTGTGCACCTTTTTTCTGCCAAATAAGTCATGACATGAAATATATATAAGCACTTGCACTTTATTAGTCATGGTTTATAAGCTACTCTACTAGTATATATCTATACAACTCTCTGTAGATTATGTGATAACGATAAATTGTATTAAGAGACTTTATATTGACTTTTTTTGGGTAGAAGGTTCCACTACTATGCCAGTTTCTGCTGTATTGTGATTTATGTGTTAAAAGTATGTATTTAATGCATCAGTACTCATATTGGGAGAGACCTCTTTTGGGTTGTCTGTCCTCCATTGTGTATGCCCCTCCTTGTGTATCTTTGTTGAATAAAAAATGCTATTATGTATATAGATGTTAGTCGCTTGATCTCATTATAACATCTGTATTTCCATGTGAAGAGATCATACAATATTCAAACTGTACTAGGACTTGCAGGGGAAGATTACTATCATTTTATATTTTTAATACAATCAGTTTAATTCATCTCTTCATTTTCACTTTATACTCATATTACTTCCCCAAGAAGCGTCTTTATAAACTACCTACACATTATCTCAAATTGCAGTCATATATTTAGCAATATATTAAATGACTGCTTCTCTTCATGCATACCCATGAAAAAACATGAGTGTGTTTTCAGTGTTAATATGACCTTGTGTGCTATTCTTAATAGTATTTATTATGTCATCAACTAACTGCTTAGTTAGAGACAAAACATATTGATGTTGGACAGTTATATGAAAACTATCTGAAAACCCATTCATTTCTAGTATCTCTAGAGGTTCATGTAAATTGTATTTCTGAAAGGTTATACAATAACCATGTGTCTGCCAATAAGGGAAAATGGTATCATCATCATTACAATTTCTTTTATTTTCCTCCAAAGAACGAGACTTATTATGCGCTATGAGGACATTGTTTCAGTGTGGGTTTGGAATGGTCACGAGACATCATTTCACTATAATAGTAAATCTATAGGAAGCAGCATAAACACAAAGATCTTAACTACTTCAAGCTTATAAATGTGTGTTCATTAGAGAAGTAACAGAGGGAGGTCAAAGTGGAGTAGGGGAATTGTTAAGGAAAAAAAAGGGGGTATGTAGATAGGAAGAAAGTATTGATAAAGGAAGGAATTGGGTGCTGTTGAAGAAAGAATAATAACACTGGGGAACACAATTTTTTAGGAGTTAGGTCAGACAACTGTTCTTAATTAATTTTTGGATGCTGGATCCAGAAATGATCTCAGTTTTTTTCTATCACGTTAAGTTTTTGAACTATAGGATTTTTGTCTTCTCAAAAATATGTAAACTACTATACCTAAAAAGTGTTTTTTTTTCAAGATATTGATAATTATGACATATTGGGAGCTGCACACACCTCTCACCACACTGTCTCAGTTGTGACTACTCTTACAAGTTGCCACGTAGCTCTATATGAGTCGAATTGTAATCCGATAACAAGTCTTATTACAGATATCAGTGCAATTGTGCATCTCTGGCAGGTAAGTTGTGGAGGAAAAACTTGACGTGCTAGAAAAAAGCTGACTACATTTTTGGAATCAGCATGCCAATTTTAGTATAAATCAGCTCAAAAACCTAACTCAACAGAAAATTTTTTTCAAATTGTTCCCTGGGGAGTGTAATCAAAGGAAGCAGAGACTGTTAAAATATGAGGAGGCGTTGAACAGAATTATACCGGTAATTAATACAATAGGACTAAATGCAACTTTATTCAGTGTGACATGCCAAATTCTCACTCAGTTCACCAAAAAAACTGAAAAAGAACTGAAAGAGGGATTTGTTGGTAAATGCAGAATTATAGGACAGAAGCTTATTTTATTTATGTAATTTATTTATCTGAAATCAAAATCTTTCAAGTTATTTTGGCTGCGTTTTTTTGTCTACTTATGATCTAGCTAGTGTGTGGGGGGGGGGAAAGGGCAGCTGCTTAGGGGAAACTCACATTGAGGGGCCCATCCAGAGTGATGACGACTGACAGTCATGAATGAAAGTGTTGTCACTTTTGAAATTTGTCCATAAAATATAGTTTTCCCTCCCAGAAAATTATTGCAGTTACACATGGTTTGTTATATATATTTTTATTTCATTTGCATGTATTGGACTAATACAAAAAAACTGAGGAAAAAAAAGGCAAATTGACATAATTTTAAACAGAAACCGCAAAACAGACTAGTCAAAATTGTTGACAGCTTTTGAAAATATTGGATGACAAAATGACCAAAGGATTCTTTGACAAGTGGAGAAATTTTATTGAGACGATATTAACAACATCTGAAATCCAACAGATTATGACATCCTTTCTACATTCAGAATGGTACGCATTAGAAGATTTAAATAGCACACTCGGTTAACTAAAATGTATCTAAGTAAAGAAAAATCTAGGTTTGTGGAGGTATGACACACAGTTTAATAGAATGATATTGAGGAAATAATGTGAAGATTAGGTATTGAAGCTTGTTAGGATTGTTAAAGAAATGGCCATGTTATCTTTGTAATATATGTACAACTATTCAATCAGTGGAATGTTAAGTAATGGCTGTATTGTTATAGTTAAAATTCAATGCAAATTAGTTTAAAAAAAAAAAAGAAAATATTGGATAAGCAATCTTTTTTCATACATTTGATGCTCATTCAAACAGGTGTGGGTAATATAAATATCACACCTGAAACCAGCTTAAAAGGGGAGAAGTTGACTCAATATTTGTATTGTGTGTCTGTATTTGCCACACTAAGCATCGGGAACAGAAAGAGGAGAAGAGAACTGTCTGAGGACTTGAGAACCGAAATTATGGGAAAATATCAATAATCCAAAGGTTACAAGTTAATCTCAAGAGATATTGATGTTACTTTGTCCACAGTGCACAACATAATCAAGAAGTTTACAATCTATGGCACTGTAGCTAATCTAGTTGAACACAGACAGCACAGAAAAATTGATGAAAGTAAAGAGAAAGCTTCAGCGTTACTCTTGTTCATAAAACCAAAAGGTTTATTGCAACATCTTAAAAACAATGCTCACATTAGAGTCATGGCAGTATGGGGAAAGGGAAAAATCAGAATGCACTAAGTGCAGAAATGACAGGTGATGGCCGTTTGGTGCTGCATGCGACCTGTAGAAGCACATACAGTGCGAAACAGCCATCTGTTATTCCTGCAATTATTGTATCCTGCTTTTTCGTTCTCCCCCTACTGCCATGGCTCTAATGTGAGCATTGTTTTATAATTTTTGCAATAAATCATTTTGTTTCATGGACAAGAGTGATGCTGAAGCTTTCTCTTTACTTGGATGTCTACCCCTCTGCTGGGTTTGTCAGCAGAGCACCATTGTCATTCATACTGTGCTGGGTTCTACATTGCTGGTGAGTTAAACGTTTTGTCTAGTACCTTTATTTTAGTTGAGGATTTACCTACATTCATTTAAAAATTCATGAAAGGTTGCAACGCAGGATAGTTCGGATGGTGGATTAGCAAAGCCTTGATCAAGTTCCAAAGAAATTAAAGCTGTCTTGCAGGCTCAGGCTGCATCAGTGTCAGCACGAATTATCCGTTTGACATTAAAATGAAATGAAACGCTATGGCAGAAGATGCAGGAGGACCCAACTGCTGACATAGAGACATAAGAAACTTAAAATGCCGTTTGCCAAAATGTATGGGATTAAGCCAAAATCCTTCTAATAAAGGATCTTGTGGACAGATGAGACCAAGATAGAATTTTTTTGGTAAGGCACATCATTCTACTGGTTACCAAAAATGGAATGAGGCCTACAAAGAAAAGAACATAGTTCTTAGATTCAAGCATAGTGGAGATTCAAAGATGTTTGGGATTGTTTTGCTGCCTCTAGCACTGGGTGTCTTCAGGGCCGTATTTGGAGTTCCTGCTGCCCTAGGCACTCTCAGCGGCCGCCGCCCCTCCCCCCCCGTCACGGCCCCTCCCCCCTGTTGCAGCCCCTCCCCCATCATGGCTCCTCCCCCCCGTTACGGACAATCTTCCCCCCAGTCGCGGCCTTCCCCCCCCCAGGCTTCATGTAGCTTCTCCCCCCACATTTCATCATGCAGTACATATAAAGGGTTTGTCCAACCACACTACAGAGACATACTGATAGGAGGTTTACATTGTGAGCCCCAATGGGGACAGTGTTGATGATGTATGTAAAGTGCTGTGGAGTTCATAGTGTAATATAAGTGCAAAAATATTATTCTTAATATGATGTCACAATACCGGGATCAGAGGATCTTGTATTTCAAGGTCAGGGGCTCTCTGACGCCGTGTTGCTGCCTGTCTCGTTTTCTTCCTCTTTTGACACTGTAGTGCAGTGGACAAGAGAGCATTAACTGGTTAATAACAAGAAGTATGGAGTGTACTAACTGAGCCATAAACCCTCCCCATACCATGTCCCGCAGACATTGTAGGATTACTATATGGATTTTATTATTAGGGAACGGACACACTGGCGTGAAACTCGGATGAGTGCAATGTGTGATTTCATCACATTGCACTCGGACCAATGTTAATCGATGTCTGAGAGCACTGGCGAGTGTCGGACGCTTTTTTCTCAGCCAGATTCAGGATGAGAAAAAAGTCGCAACATTCTGCGACAGTCTGCAATTCACACCGAGACTCACCAATGCAAGTCTATGGGTCTGACAAAATTACATACCGCACACTGACAGCACACGGACCATCCGAGAGGTATCAGTTTTTTTCACTGATACATTCTCATTCTGTAACCGAGAACAATGTAACATGTTCCTGTAAATGATTCTACACTAATAGCTGCTGAGGAAAGAACAGATTGCACACAGATGTGTACCACCATGGCCTCAGCTCTGTGCATAGACAGTGTACTACCATGTCCTCAGCTCTGTGCTGTGTACCACCATCTCCCCAGCTCTGTGCTTTGCACAGACAGTGTACCGCCATATCCTCAGCTCCATGCTGTGCACAGACAGTGTACGGTACACTGCCTGTGCACAGCACGAAGCTGAGGACATGGTGGTACACTGTGCACAGCACGGAGCTGGGGAGATGGTGGTACACTGTCTGTGCACAGCACAGAGCTGAGGACATCCCAGAAGAGACAGACAGGCCACAGACGGACGGCAGGACAACACTGAGCCCACCTGGAAGAACAACAACACCCAACACACTGACCAGAAATCATATAGGACAGGCAGGTAGGAGAACTACACACCCTGCCAACTCAGGAAGGTAGCAGCAGCTGTATGGAGGCAGACACACGGTACAGCCGCCATTATCACCACACACAGTGCCAGCCACAGCCTCAGTCCTCATGCACCCCCGTCCTTCTCTCCTCTGTCCCTTCTGCTGCTCCTGTCCTTCTGCACCCCTGTTCTCCTCTCCTCTGTCCTCCTGCATCCCCGTCCTCCTCTCCTCTGCCCTCCTGCACCCCCGTCCTCCTCTCCTCTGTCCCTCCTGCACCCCCGTCCTCCTCTCCTCTGTCCCTCCTGCACCCCCGTCCTCCTCTCCTCTGTCCCTCCTGCACCCCCGTCCTCCTCTCCTCTGTCCCTCCTGCACCCCTGTCCTCCTCTCCTCTGCCCTCCTGCATCCCCGCCCTGCTCTCCTCTGACCTCCTGCATCCCCGCCCTGCTCTCCTCTGTCCCTCCTGCTGCTCCTCTTGCACCCCCGTCCTCCTCTCCCCTGTCCCTCCTGCTGCTCGGCTGTCCTCCTGCAACCCCGTCCTCTTCTCCTCTGTCCCTCCTGCACCCCCGTCGTCCTCTCCTCTGCCCTCCTGCACCCCGTCCTCCTTTCCTCTGTCCCTCCTGCACCCCTGTCCTCCTCTCCTCTGTCCCTCCTGCACCCCCGTCCTGCTCTCCTCTGCCCTCCTGCACCCCCGTCCTCCTCTCCTCTGTCCCTCCTGCACCCCCCGTCCTCCTCTCCTCTGTCCCTCCTGCACCCCCGTCGTCCTCTCCTCTGCCCTCCTGCACCCCCGTCCTGCTCTCCTCTGCCCTCCTGCACCCCCGTCCTGCTCTCCTCTGTCCCTCCTGCTGCTCCTCTTGTACCCCCGTCCTCCTCTCCCCTGTCCCTCCTGCTGCTCGGCTGTCCTCCTGCATCCCCGTCCTCCTCTCCTCTGTCCCTCCTGCACCCCCGTCGTCCTCTCCTCTGCCCTCCTGCACCCCCGTCCTGCTCTCCTCTGTCCCTCCTGCACCCCCATCCTGCTCTCCTCTGTCCCTCCTGCACCCCCGTCCTGCTCTCCTCTGTTCTCCTGCACCCCCGTCCTGCTCTCCTCTGCCCTCCTGCACCCCTGTCCTGCTCTCCTCTGCCCCTCCTGCTGCTCCTCTTGCACCCCCGTCCTCCTCTCCCCTGTCCCTCCTGCTGCTCGGCTGTCCTCCTGCACCCCCGTCCTCCTCTCCTCTGTCCCTCCTGCACCCCCGTCCTCCTCTCCCCTGTCCCTCCTGCTGCTCGGCTGTCCTCCTGCACCCCCGTCCTGCTCTCCTCTGTCCTCCTGCACCCCCGTCCTCCTCTCCTCTGTCCCTCCTGCACCCTCGTCCTCCTCTCCTCTGCCCTCCTGCATCCCCGCCCTGCTCTCCTCTGCCCTCCTGCATCCCCGCCCTGCTCTCCTCTGTCCCTCCTGCTGCTCCTCTTGCACCCCCGTCCTCCTCTCCCCTGTCCCTCCTGCTGCTCGGCTGTCCTCCTGCACCCCCGTCCTGCTCTCCTCTGTCCTCCTGCACCCCCGTCCTCCTCTCCTGTCCCTCCTGCTGCTCCTCTTGCACCCCCGTCCTCCTCTCCTCTGTCCCTCCTGCTGCTCGGCTGTCCTCCTGCACCCCATCCTCCTCTGTCCCTCCTGCTGCTCCTCTTGCACCCCGTCCTCCTCTCCTTTGTCCCTCCTGCTGCTCCTCTGTCCTCCTACACCCATGTCCTCCTCTCTGCTGTCCTCTGTCCTTCTGCACCACAGTCCTCCTCTCTTCTGTCCCTCCTGCTCCTCCTCTTTCCTCTCTTCCTGTCCCCTTGTTTCTGTCCCCGTGCCCCTCTGTCCTCTTCTTCTCTGTCCCCCTGTTTCTGTCCTTCTGCCCCTCTGTTTCTGTCCTCTTCTCCTCGGACCTCTGCTCCTTTGTCCTCTTCTCCTCTGTCCCCTGCACAGTTTCCCCACACTTCCCTCACCTGGTGCTGGCTGCTCAAATTGGCCGGGCCCGGGCTCACTCTGAGCACATTGATGCACCAGCCGCACCATCCTCCAGTGCCTCCAGCCGGCTGCTTCCTCATTTCCCTGGGACTGGAGGGGGCGGCTGGGTGCAGGAGCCGCCGGTGCAGGAGCCGCCGGGGCAGGAGCCGCCAGTGCAGGAGCCGCCAGAGCCGCCACCCGCCGCAGCACTTGGGCGCACGGGAGAGGAGGAAATAGAGCGGGAACTTCAAGTTTCCCCTCATTTGCGGGCCCCTCCTTCTCCTCGTCTCTTCCGGGTGTCTGACAGAGGTGGGTGGGCGGGAAGGCAGGCGGGGCGGCCGTAATGATGAAGGGAATGGGGGGGGTATTGGGGCGGGGCTTGCGACTCGGCCGGCCCGGAGCCGGGAAAAAAAAAAAAAAACCACGCTGAGACGCCGCCCCCTATGAGAATGGCGCCGCCCTAGGCACGTGCCTACGAGTGCCTAATGGCAAATACGGCCCTGGGTGTCTTGACTGTGTGCAAGGAATCATGAAATCTGCTTGTTTCGGTCTCTAAATATTTCTGTGTCAAATGACCTAAGCCTGATAGCCTAAGGGCCACTGTGCAGCAGCACACACTACATACTGTATGCATTTATCTTCCTTTAGATGAAGACATTTAAATGTGTTGACTCCTGTTCACTACAATGCAGTTATTACAGTGGTTTGTATCCAACAGCAGCAAATTCATTTTAATGTAAAGCAGTTTAGAATTTCAGATTCTTCACAAACATCAGACTAAATGTCATTATTTGATACAGAAAGCCTCCAATTAGCTTCAGGGAGCTGTTTACATTGCAATAGATTGCACAGCATGGACCTTAAGGGTCACATTGGCACAAGAATGTTAAAGCACAGAGTCTTATTTGAGTGAAAATAATATTGTTTTGATGCTTTTCTATATAAACGGCTTCCAGAGACTGTAATTAAACTTCTCATTATTCATATTCTTTTGTGCCTGTAATCAGATCCAAGTAAATCTCCTTGCCAAAACTTGAAGTATACTTAAACTTGGCATAATATTCTTGGACTAAAATAGATCATACAAAAATTTTAGAGCAAAAAGATGTAGACAAAAGAAACATTAAGCATAAAAACTCATGGAAAGATGTGCAACATCATTACAAACACATCGGTTTTGTACATTTCAAGGACTGTCTCCCCATGTCAGACAGGGCAGTCTTAAGACGTTGGAACTGCAATTGATGAAAAATGACCAAGGGAGGAAAGGTAAAAGAAGCAGTTTAGTTACTATTTCTGTATAAAAAAAAAGAACTCTTATTAATGTCTAATCTCATATTAACCCTATTTTAAAATCTATAATATGGGCTGTAAAATGTTTTGTTCAATACTGCAGGTCAGGTAGAACAATAAATATATTTAAATTAATTGAAAAGGGATCAGGAGAACAGGCACTGTCTGTTCTAATGTTCTTTTTCCTAGATGTCTATTCTATCTATTGAGCTTGTTTGCATACTTTTTTCACAATTATTTTACCTATTATCGTTCTCAGAAAACACAACTGATTCATCTCTTTAACATTCATAAAGGAAATTCTATTATTTTATTTCAGTGCCTTGAAAATGTATTTATATCCTGTGAACGTTTCCACATTTTTTCACATTCCACCCACAAACTTGATAGTGTATTATTGGGTTTTTACTGTATGTGATATACAGTAGGGAAAAAAAAGTATTTAGTCAGCCACCAATTGTGCTAAAAAGATGAGGTCAGCCTGTAATTGACATCATAGGTAGACCTCAACTAAGAGAGACAAAATGAGAAAACAAATCCTGAAAATCACATTGTCTGATTTGGAAATAATTATTTTTTTAATTTTGGTGGAAAATAAGTATTTGGCCACCTACAAACAAACAAGATTTCTGGCTCTCACATACCTGTAACTTCTTTAAGAGGCTCCTCTGTCCTCCACTCATTACCTGTAGTACTGGCAACTGTTTGGACTTTTTATCAGTATAAAAGATACCTCTCCGCAACCTCAAACAGTTAGGGCCCCGTAACACTGACCGACGCTCCAGCGATCCCGACAGCAATAACAACCTGGCCAGGATTGTTGGAGCATGCTACTTGGTTGCTGGGGAGCTGTCAAACAGGCAGATCTCCTCAGCGACCAGGGACCAGGAGCCACCTCCAAACTGGTGGAAGCGGGAAGATGCTGGTAACTATGATAAACAGCGGGTATCTAGGCAGCGCACGCTGCCTAGATACCCACTATTTATCATGGTTACCAGCGTCCTCCCGCTTAGCGCTGGTAACCATGATAAACACCGGGTATCTAGGCAGAGCGTGCTGCTTAGTTACCCGATGTTTATCATGGTTACCAGCTTGTGAGGTCGCTGATCGCTGGTCTCTCTCACACACAGCGATTCGTGCTGAACAGCGGGAGACCAAGGACCAAAAAATGGTCCTGAACCATGTGCAGCGACCAGCGACCTCACAGCATGGGCTTGATCGCTGCTACATGTCATACATAGCAACATCGCTGGAGAGGTCGCTGTTACGTCACAAAACCTGTGACGTATCAGCGATCTTGCTAGTGATTTCACTATGTGTGACGGGGGCTTTACACTCCAAACTCCACTATGGTGAAGACCAAAGAGCTATCAAAGGACACCAGAAACAAAATTGTAGCCCTGCAACAGGCTGGGAAGACTGAATCTGCAATAGGCAAGCAGCTTGGTGTGAAGAAATCAATTGTGGGAGCAATAATTAGAAAATGGAAGACATGCAACACCACTGATAATCTCCCTCGATCTGGGGCTCCATGCAAGATCTCACCCCATGGGGTCAAAATGATCTGAAGAACAGTGAGCAAAAATCACAGAACCACACAGGGGGACCTAGTGAATGAGCTGCAGAGAGCTGGAACCAACGTTTCACAGGCTGCCTTCAGTAACACACTACACTGCCACGGACTCAGATCCTACAGTGCCAGACGTGTCCCCTGCTTAAGCCATTACATGTCTGGGCCCATCTGAAGTTTGCTAGAGAGCATTTGGATGATCCAGAAGAGTATTGGGAGAATATCATATGGTCAGATTAAACCAAAGTAGAATTGTTTGGTAGAAATACAACTCATCAGGTTTGGAGGAGAAAGAATGCTGGGGTCCATCAAAAGAATACCATACCTACTGTGAAGCATGGGGGGCAACATCATGCTTTGGAGCTGTTTCTCTGCCAAGGAACCAGGATGACTGATCCGTGTACATGAAAGAATGCATGGGGCCATGTATCGTGAGATTTTGAGTGCAAACCTCCTTCCATCAGCAAGGGCATTGAAGATGAAACGTGGCTGGGTTTTTCAGCATGACAATGATCCCAAGCACACCACCAGGGCAACGAAGGAGTGGCTTCGTAAAAAGCTTTTCAAAGTCCTGGCGTGGCCCAGCCAGTCTCCAGATTTAAACCCTATAGAAAACCTTTGGAGGGAGATGCAAGTCCGTGTTGCCCAGTGACAACCCCAAAACATCACTGCTCTAGAGGAGATCTGCATGGAGGAATGGGCCAACATACCAACAATAGTGGTTGCCAACCTTGAAGACTTACAGAATACATGTGACCTCTGTCATTGCCAACGAAGAATATATAACAAAGTATTGAGATGAACTTTTGTTAATGACCAAATACTTATTTTACACCAAAATTTGAATAAAATAAAGAAATAAATTCTACATAATTACCTAGGCCACTGGTTTGAAGCAATATAGGAGATAAATGGGATCTCCCTGTTGCTGAAAAGAATCAAAGTACTTTGGTTTTGACAAGTTATGAAACCATTAGATATTTCACAAAAGCATAAACGTGATCATCATACCTTGAAGACATTTGCGGCGATACACAGCACGGTTTCTGACAGATAAATACAATGGGTTATCCTCTTTGCGATATTGGACATACTGAGTATGTCCAGAAAACCTGTGCCTTCCTGACAATGAACGTACCCAGTATGACTAGACAACTTAGCAGGCATCACGTCAGTGACCGCACTCTCTGGCTGATGTGACAGCCGAGACCTGGCACTCACAGCCTAGAACAGTGCTGTACTGCTCCTGGCAGTTTAACCCTCTGAATACTTTGATCAATAGCGATCACAACATTTAGGAGGCAGGGAGGAGAGTGCGCACCCGAGTGATCGGACCCATGTGATGTGATAACAGGGACCCGACCGCTGCCATGTTAACCCAGGGTTTTTGTCATAATGATCCCCCGTCACCTGACTAGGCCCGCATACACCATTCGCGATGTATAATGTGTGCGAGCGAAGTGTTACAGTTGCAGTGCAGCTCTGACAGATATAATCAATTAGAATGCTAGTGCAATGTAGTGGATTATATCAGTGATCAGAACAATAAAAGATGATGTCACATAAAGGGACCAATTAAAATAGTTAAAAAAAATTAAAGATATTAAAAATAAATAAAAAGGGAAAAAAATTAAGTAACCTAACACTAATAAATAGCTATATTTATGTAAATATATAAACCCAAAAATTATACATATTTGGTATCAGTGTGTGTCCGGAATGACTCGTTCTATAAAACGGTCATCCTAGTTAACCCTTTTGGTGAATACCATAAAAACAGCACAGCAAAGACTCTAACTTTTTCATAATACCATCAAAAAAAGTGGAATAAAATGCTATCAAAAAGTTGCATGTAAATAGAAATGGTCCATGGAACCATCATCTTGTCCAGCAAAAAATCAAGCCGCCACACCTGCATCAGTGAAAAAAATAAAAATGCTATCTCTCTCAGAACACAGCAATGCAAAAACTATTTTTTCTCTATAAAATTGTTTTATTGGTGTAAAAGCAGCAAAACATAAAAAACAAACCTATATAATCATACTGACCTGCAAAAGAAATCAAATCACCTTTACATCACGGTGAACGGCATAAGAAAAAAAAACCTAAATTTATGTTTCTTTTTGATTCTGCCTCACAAAAAGCAGGGAATAGAAAGCGATCAAAAAAATATTATTTTTCCAAAAATGGTGCCAATAAAAACTTCAACTTATCCCACAAAAAACAAGCCCTTACATGACTCTGTCAGCTAAAAAATGAAAAAAAAACTATAGCCTTCTAAATTCAGTGATGCAAAAATCCTTTATTTTTTTTTAAAAAAGCATGTTTGCTGTGATAGTAGCTAAACCTAAAACAAAACCTAAATAAATCTTGTATCGCTTTGATCGTACTGACCTGACAAATAAAGCCGCCTAATAACTTATACCACAAGGTGAACGAAAAATAGTAATAAAGTCAATTCTGCAGCTGCTTCTGATTAGTTTATTTTGCCTCGCTTTTTGCTCACGTTTCTCCTGCTCTCCACACTGAGCACTCACGTTCGTGATTACATGTAAGTCTCTCAAAAAAGTGATTTAGACACCGTCTGACTTGTACCCATCCTTTTTACGCATATTTTTAGGTGTGCACAAAAGTGAGGTCAACCATAGTTTAGTGCACTTTTGAAAAGGACACTGCTGAACAGAGACCAAACAGAGTCCAGAGTAAGTCTGCTGCCTCATTAGTGAATAGATCCATCAAGGGTTTCATCTGAATCATGTATTTTGGAGATACAGCTGGAAACTTGAATTTAAGTGCTCAGCATAGAACACAGGATAAATGTGACCTGATCCAAAATGTTCTGAACCCAAATCGCCAGCAATAGCATTCAACTTAAACCACAGAAAAACAAGTCCACACCGAGATCTGTCATCTGGTAATGGAAATACATGGGGCTTCCACATTACTGGTAGCACAAAGGCTCTGGAAAAGCACTATGGCTCTTTGCCCCCCCCCCCCCATTTCCTCCCCAATAAGAAAACCAGCAAAAGCTGCACTCTCAAATCCAAATTCCCCCCTCCCTTCTGAGCATCACAATGTCTAAACTACAGTTAACGTCCACACGTTTGGCATTGTTGTAGTGAGATGAGCTTAATTTACGAGGTGTGTTTCTCCAGAAGCATGAGCTGGATACAGCATATGAGCATTACAATGTACTGGATACAACAAGGGCTTATTCGGAATTTTTAATTCAGCAAGATTCATTGATTTTCACTCCATTGGTATTTTCCAAAGCTAAAATCATCACTACACCCATAGGTGAACTCTCAAAGTATAATTTCTAAAATCTGTTCAATTGATGGGGTTTCTGCTATTCTGGCATGTAGGGGCTCTGCAAATGGAGTCTGCAATCCATTTTAGGAAAATCTGTGCTCCAAAAATCACATGACACTCCATCCCTTCCGAGCCCTTCCGTGTTTCCAAACGTGTGTTTTTCCACAAAATATGGGTAATCAGAATACTCAAGAGAAATTGCACAACAAATTTTCGAGTCCAATTTCTCCTGCTATCCTTGTAAAAATGAAAATATTTGGTGCAAAAACAACATTTTTGTGGGAAAAAGTAATTTTTTTAATATTCACGTTTGTACGTTGTAAAATTCTGTGACTCATCTGTGGGTTCAAGGTGCTCACTACACAGCTACTAATATATGAAAACTTTTATTTTCAATAAAAAACAAGGTTTAAAAAAAATTCCTTGGGGTCTAGTTTCAAGAATAGGGTAATTTGTAGGGGAATTCCATTGATCAAGGGCTTTTCAAGCATGAAATGACACCCACAGACCATTCCATGAAATCTGTGCTCCAAAGCGTCGCTCTTTCCCTTTCGAGCTCTGCCGTGAACCCAATTCACGACATATGGGGAATCAGTGTACTCAGGAGAATATGCACATCAAATGAACAAATTTTGGGGTCCATTATCTCTTGTTGCCCTTGGAAAAATGAAACATTTGACACAAAATAACATTCTTGTGGAAAAAAATGTATTTTTTATTGTCACGGCTCAATATTATAAAAGTTTGGGAAGCATCTAGGGGTTCAAAGTGCTCATTACACATCTACATAAATTACATGGAGGCTCAATTTTCCAAAATAATGTAATTTCTGGGAGGGTTCTACTGTTTAGACTGATCAGTGGATTTCCCAATGTGACATGTAGACAGCCAATGAATCCAGCCAATTTTCCATTGAAACTGTCAAATAGCACCCCTTTCAAGCCCTGCCGTAGTTTTCCATCGATATGGGGTATTATCGTACTCACAAAAAAAGAAACAATACATTTTGGGATCCATTTTCTCCTGTTGCCCTTGTGAACATTAAATGTGGCACCCCTGCGTCCAGGAGGCAACAAAGGGAACTACAGCCAGGCAGGTAGGACATTGTTGCACAACAACACTCTCACAGCCTACACAACCCACGTGTAGATGGAGTTTACATCCAGCTCTGAGATTAGAACTCTATGAGATCGAGGGGTCGTGGATCAGAGAAGTGGGTTGGGCACACCAGAGGTCAGGTGACTGACAGTATATAGGAAGGGGGAGGAGTGAAGGAAGTTAGTAGGCTCAAGGTGCCGAGATGCAAAGACCAGAAGCTGAGCTGTAAAGACTGAAGGACAATCACACATCCTGTGAGTGCAAGGCTAGGAGCGCAGAATCCGTACTGAGCCAATGTGAGCCAGAGGGGAGAGAAAGCCCGTCCGACACTGATGCCACCAGGAGTGTGACAGAACAGAGAGGGACGGTGGAACCCGTGCCCTAGACAGCAGCTAAAGCCACTGACTGCAGGCAGAGAAGTCCCTCCTATGATACTGAAAGGAACAGAAAGGAGAGAGCCTGGTAAAGCCTCGTGCTGAGGACTGCTGGAGGCTGGGCTGAGTAGAGTGTCGGCTCTAGAGGGGACCGTAGTTCACCCGGCATTCCCAAACACCGACGGGGGATCACAGCTTCACACTAGGATCCCTAACCCTAAAGGACAGGCAGCTAAGTGATGCACTAGGACTCACAGAAGCCCGAGTCACCGCCATACTGTCCAGCGTACCACACACCACCCGTATAGACGGAGACCGTGAACAGCCCGGAAAGGACACTAAGGACTGTGTGAGGGGTCACAGAGAGAGAGGCCTGGCTGCAGGGAGCAAAGGGAACCCGGAGAGGGAGAATGTGCCCGTGTACTTGAACTGTGTACTGAGAACTGTACTTAACCTTGTAAGAACTGCAAACTACCTGTGAACTGTTGGAACAACTAAGAGTAAAGCTTTGGAAAACCCTGGAACAGTTTTCCCTTGTGTCTCTGCGTGCAAGCTATTCCCTCCATACAGGACACAGCCTGTCAGCACCAGCCAGGAGGAGAGATCCCTGCAGCCTGCAAAGTAAGTGTCCTGGACAATTCCACAACCCTTAACCCTTACTGCCCCAGAAGATACAGTTCTTCCCACTGGAACTACACCATCTCCGCTGCCAATCCATCACCCCCGGAGGTTCTGCAGCAGCGGTGGCCCCCATAACTGGCCGCATCAAGTGGGTGGCGTCACAGTGACATTTCCCCTGTAACTATTCCCCTTTATTTGCCGAGCCAGGGACCCGGTCTGGACCAAGCCACCCGTGACTTCCCCGGCACCGTCCGGTCCGGTACCGAGTACCCCCGTCCCGTGGGGCCCGACATAAGAAATTGGCGCTAAAAGAACATTTTTGTGGAAAAAATTTAATTTTTCATTTTCATGGCTTGACGTTATAAAATTCTGTGAAGCACCGAGGAGTTCAAGGTGCTCACTGCTCATCTAGATAAGTTACTTGGGGGGGTGTAATTTCCAAAATGGGGTCATTTGTGGGGGTTTTTACTGTTTAGGCACATCAGGTGCTCTCCAAATGCGACATGGTGTCAGCTTACGATTCCAGCCAGTCTTGTGTTTCAAAAGTAAAATGGCGATCCTTCCTTTCTGAGCCCTGCTTGTGTGTTCAAACAGTGGTTTTTCACCACATATAGGGTATTGGCATACTCAGGAGAAGTTGCACAACAAATTTAATGGTACAATTTTTTTCTGTTACCTTTGTGAAAATAAAAAATTTTGAGCTCAAAGAACCTTTTGTGGAGAAAATGTGATTTTTATTATTTTTGCAGGTCAACATTCTAAAATTTTGTGAAGTACCTAGGGGTTCAAAGTGCTCACCACACATCTTGATAAGTTCCTTGAGTAGACTAGCTTCCAAAATGGGGTCACTTGTGAGGGAGATCCATTGTTTAGTCACATCAGGGGCTTTCCAAACGAGACATGGTATCCAATAACGATTCCAGACAATCTTGCGTTTTCAAAAGTCAAATGGTGCTCCTTTACTTTTGAGCCCTGCCATGCACCCAAACAGTAGTTTTCTACCACATCAGCTTACTCCTGAGAAATTGGCCCAATAAAATTTTGGGTCCATTTTATCCTGTTGCCCTTGTAAGAATGAAAAAAGTGAAGCCAAAACAACGTTTTTAAGGAAAAAAAATTATTCATTTTCACAGCTCAATGTTTAAAGCACCTGGGGGTTCAAAGTGAACACTACTCATTCATTGGGGGGTCTAGTTTCCAAAATAGAGTCACTTGTAGGGTAGCTCCATTGTTTAGGCACATCAGGGGCTCTCCAAATGCATCATGGTTTTAGCAAAGGACAGCAGCCAATTTTCAATTGAAATTCAAATGTCGCTCCTTCCCTTCCGAGCACTGCTGTGTACCGAAATAGTAGTTTTCCACTGGGGTATCGGCGTACTCAGGAAAAATTGCACAATAAATTCTATGGTGCAGTTTCTCCTGTTACCCTTGTGAAAATTCAAGATTCAATGCTAAATGAACATTTTTGTTAGAAAAAGTAAAATTTTAATTTTTTTTTCCAGATTGCTTTAGTTCCTTTTAAGCACTTCAAGAGTTAATAAACTTATTGGATATTGTTTTGAACAGTCTAAGGCGGCCGTCACACGCACAGATATCTTGCCCGATATCGTTTAAGCGATCTCCTTTTTGATCGCTTAAGCGATATCGGGCTTAAAATCGATGCATGTAATCAAGCGATTTACGATGTTAAATCGCTTGATCGTGACATCGCAGATCTGAGCTCCGGTTCTCAGATCTTGCGATGAACGATTTCACGATCTGCTTCATCGTGGTGTATAACACCACGATGAACTATCTCTCAGCGGCAGAGCCTATGCTGGGAGATGGTAACTATGGTACACGTCGGGTAACTAAGCGACGCGCGGCCCTAGTAACCCGATGTGTACCATAGTAACGAGCGAGATCGCGGCTCTGCATCGCTGGTGAGTCTGTCTGTGTGACATCTCACCAGCGATGTGAGCGATATTGTAAGCGATTGCGCGTGCACGTGATCGCTTACAATATCGCTATAGATATCTTTGCGTGTGATGGCCGCCTAAGGGGTGCAGGTTTTGGAATGGTGTCACTTTTGGGTATTTTATTTTCATGTAGGTCCCTCAAAGGTCACTTCAAATGTGATGTGGTCCCTAAAAAAATTATTTTGTAAATATTGTTGGAAATATGAGAGATTGCTATTAAACTCTGAACCTTTCTAACTTCCTAACAAAAAAATTTAGCTTAAAAAATTATGCTGATGTAAAGTAGACATGTGGGAAATATTATTTATTAACTATTTTGTGTGATATAACTCTCTGGTTTAACAGTATTAAAATTTAAAGTTTGAAAACTTCAACACTTTCAAAATTTTCACCAAATTTACGAATTTTTTCACAAATAACCACAAAAAATATTGTCCTAAATTTAGCAATGACATGAACTTCAATATTTTGGGATCAATAGGTGTGCTACAGTCCGCGCTGCCCGGTCATCCAAGGAGTCACACGGGAAACAGTGTTCCAAGTAAAAGTTTCTTTATTCTTCAAAACCGACGCGTTTCGGCGCCCAATCCTGGCACCGTCCTCAGGGTATTCTGAGGTATACCCTGAGGACGGTGCCAGGATTGGGCGCCGAAACGCGTCGGTTTTGAAGAATAAAGAAACTTTTACTTGGAACACTGTTTCCCGTGTGACTCCTTGGATGACCGGGCAGCGCGGACTGTAGCACACCTATTGATCCCAAAACTCTTGAAGTACTCATCATCTTGTGGAGGTGGAAGTCCAGCGGCAGCCTACAAATACTAAAACCAACGACTTTATTCCAGTTGTGGGAGTCACAACTGGATCAGGTTAGTGCAACCTGTTTACACCTATAAGACCCTATTCTTACTGAGTGATAGGGCACTATTTGCGCCTCTGTTGTCTCCCCTTATATTTTATATAGTATGAACTTCAATATGTCATTCAATAGAATCACTGGGATCTGTTGAAACGTTCCAGAGTTATAGGCTGAAGGCACACTGTGATGCATCAAACATGGAGCGTGTTTGATGCACAACAGTGATGCGAGTGCTGTGCGTATTGTTGGGTGTGTGTGGTGCGAGTGTGGTGCATGTGGTGAGTGTGGCTGGCTGTATGTATGTGAGTGTGCTGCGAGTGTGAGGTGTGAGTGCATGTGCGGTGCGTGATTGTGATGCTGTCCACGGTCCTGAGGCAGCATTTGTCGGGAAATATAAGCTCTGCGTCTGTCAAAGCCACAGAGTTTAAATGTCCTGCTTTGCCGGTGCAGTAAGTAATCATCTTAAGTAGTGAAGCCACCGCTCTCCCACTCCATGGTGCTGAAGATTTCAGCATAAGCTCCATGGCCGGATTTCAATGTGCGCTGGCCATGGAGCTTATGCTGACATCTTCAGCACCATGGAGAGGGAGAGCGGCGGCTTCACTACGTAATTTGCGTAAGTACCTGGGACAGCTCCTCATTGAGGACGCTGTCCAGCAATGTACTTACACTAATTGCGTAGGTACTGCTCTGTGACAGCCAGGAGCCTCCAGCTTTCACTGAACATTACAGAAAGCAGACAAATGCCGGCAATTCAGAAATTTGGCCATTTAACCCCTGAACTACCAATGATTTTAGGCACATTGGCTCTAGGGAGGGGGGCACTCTTTAGAGATATGGTGCCAACCTATTTGCCACATAATAACCCTTTATTACCAGGGTTACATACCGCATATGCAGCATCTATGCTAATATGCTGCACAGATGCTGCATATGCAATTTAACCCCAAAAAATACACATTAGTGCCCAGCAGCTGGGTGCTTATTAAACATTATTAAGATGACTACTTACTGTACCGGCAAAGCGGTCATTTTAAACTTGCTGGCTTTGACAGCTGGCGAGTTTAAAGCGATTTGCGCAGCACACTAATGCGAATATCACGCCGTGTACTGTATGGGGGCGAGATTTTCTCGCCCCCATACACTTGCATTGCGCTCACGCGTGCAAGTAGCATGCTGCGACTGCACTCGCTTCTGACTCGCAATGCGAGTTAGATGCGGGGGACTCGGACCAGTGTGCCCTGCCTGATAGGGCAACACTGGTCCGAGTGCAATGCGAGTTTCCCTCACATTGCACTCGCGAGAGTCCCTTGCCTAGTGTGCCTTCAGCCTTATAATCTCATAAAGAAACACTGGTCAGAATTGCAAAAATGTGGCCTGCTCATTAAGGTGAAAACCATGCTGTGGGGTAAAGGAGTCAAAAGAGCAGCAAACAGGTGTTTAAAGCTGCTGATGCCCCTGGAGTCCCACAAATTTGAAGGTGTAGGATTCTCCAGAGGCTTGCTGTTGTGCATATGTCGGGCCCACAGGGACGGGGGTACTCGGTACCGGACCGGTCGGCTGCTGGGGATGTCACGGGTGGTCCTGGTCCGGTCCGTGTCCCTGGCTCGACAATAAAAGAGGATATTTACAGGGATTGTCAGTTGTGACGCCACCCACTATATGCAGCCAGTGATGGGGCCGCCGCTGCTGCAGAACCTCCGGGGATGTTGGAATAGCAGCGTAGATGGTATAGTTCCAGTGGGTAGAACTGTGTTCCCCCGGGGCAGTAAGGGTTAAGTAATGTGGAATGTTCAGTACACTTACTGTGTGGACGCTGCAGGGATCTCTCCTCAGTGCTGGTGCTGACAGGCTGTAGCTCTACAGGTGGAGGGCTTGCTGTATCCTGTATGGAGAGAATCGCTTTCATGCAGAGACACAAGGGAGGCAATCTCAGGATTTTCCGTGTTTACTCTCAGTTCTTCAGACAGTTCACAAGTCAGTTACAGTTCTTACAAAGTTTAGTAAAGTACACGGGCACTCTCTCCCTCTCCGGGTTCCCTTTACTCCCTGCAGCCAGGCCTCTCTCTCTCTGTGACCCCTCACACATTCTCTGTGTCCTTCTCGGGCTGTTTACATTCTCTGTACACTTGGTGGGTGTCTCCGGACAGTATGGCGGTGACTCGGGCCCTTGTGGGTCCTCCTGGTCGTCACTGAGCTGCCTGTCATTTGGGGTAGGCACCCTAGCATGCAACTGTGGTCCCCCGTCGTGTTGTTTGGGGATTCCAGGTAAAACTACGGTCCCCTCTAGAGCCGACACTCTACTCAGCCCAGCCTCCAGCAGTCCTCAGGTGTGAGGCTCTACCAGGCTCTTTCCCTCTGCGTCTCTTGGTATAATAGGAGGGCTACTCCGCCTGCAGTCAGTTGCTTTAGCTGTAGTTCTAGGGCCCGGGTATCACCGTCCCTCTCTGTCCTCTCAAACTCCTGGGGATCTGGCTCCAGATAAGCTTTCTCTCTCCTCCGGCTCACCCTGGCTCGGTACAGATTCTGCGCTCCTTATACCTTCACTCTTCCAGGACGTGTGTGTCTTTCTCCTGCTCAGCTTAGCTCAACCTTATGCTGTCTTTTGGCCTGTGCTCCTCAGCTTCCAGTCTTTACAGCTTGGCACCCTGGGCCTACTCTTGGTCTTTGCTGTTCAGCTCACTATGGCCTACTGAACTCCTTCCTCCTCCCCCTTCACTATATACTGTCAAGTCACCTGACTACATGTGTGCCCAACCCACTCCTCTAAATCCACCACCCCTCAATTGCCTAGAGTCTCCAATCTTAGGGCTGGATGCTACCTTCTCCTACACGTGGGTTGTGTGGGCTGTGAGGGTGTTGATGTGCAACAAATGTCCTACCTGCCTGGCTGCAATTCCCTTTTGTGGCCTCCTGGACTCAGGGGCGCCACACTCTCCCGGAGTTAACTAGCGCGTCCCCGCGCTGCCCGTCATGGATCCCACTGAAAATATTTTATTTTTCAAACAACATTAACATTAAGCATTCTTGGTTTCTTCCCATCCGGGAGGCATGATTCTTCAAACGTTACATTAAGTTAACTATGTACAAGTGCATGAGTATATTTACGTCATTACCCTTTCTGGACCTCTACGTGGTCTATTGCTACAACGCATTCTCTTTCTTTACTTTCAGTATAAAACACACTATAAACTCTACTTTCTATCAAAAGTATAAAAAACATTCTTCTTTCAAAAGGCTTCAAAAGTGCAAAAAGTTCAAAAGTCAAAAAGCAGTTCAACGAGATGCTTGGGGAAGAAAGGTGTACTACAGTCCGCGCTGCCAGGGTGCCTCACATCAAAGAAAACGAGTAGTCGATGTTCAGTGCAATCCTTCTTTTATCTCCTACGCGTTTCGGTGCCCTCCTGGTACCTTCATCAGGGATACCACCACCCCACCAAACTGATCTTATATATAGCCACATTCATTACATGATTAGTGGGTGTTCCCAGTCATGTGACGTCAAAAACGTCATCAAAACAGGGAGGTTACTACATTTTGGCGCAATTATCACAAAAACTGTAAAATTCACATATAAATACAAATATAACATAACACAGATATTCTAAAAAATCCAGTTGGTAAAACCATAAAAAAACTTTGGAAAAATTCATGCGGAAAAGCATGTAAAAACCCGCTTAAAAAACATGCCAAGTTTGGCAGGAAAAAATATATGTATTCCCCGCTTTCCCAGGGGATAGAGCTCATGGTGCTCAGGTGTTCAATTGTGTGACTATGCTTTAGTGTCCTGTGCCACCTTCAGTTTATAAAGTATGTTTCCGGAGTATGTTATACTTATATGGATGTATTATATTGTTATTTTATTTTGTTTTATCTCATTTATTTTCCAGGTCAAAGCCGGAGGGGAAAAAAGAAGCATTAACATAGAGACATCTAAATATAATTTTATTCCTAAAAAATTGAAGTATTAAAATTGGATATATAAAATATGTATATTTAAAAAATACCCATATAAAAAAAGGGATGCATAAAAATAAGGAATAATTAAAAACTTGTTTTTAATTGCATGGAATGTTATTTAGTATAAGTGTGATCAGGAGAATGTTCCTTTTAATAATACGAAGGAAGAATGTGAGCAGAAAGAATTGAGGAATCAAATTGATAACAGGAGTGCCTGTTACTATTCTTATAGTATGTGGAGCTTCAGACTAAAAAATGGACTGATAGACCAGGACCAATGAGTTCTATCCTGGCTCAGGAAAGGGAAGCTGCTACACCGAGAGAATACAAGAGCATCACATACAAAATCACTGGTTCATCAATATGCAGCAATTATTTATATAGAAACTATTCTTTTACTATTATGTAGTGTCATACCTATAAATATCCACAAGATGGCATCTGTTGGGAGGTTGTTACTATAGTGATGCTCGGAAAAGAATTTGGTACCCGACTCTGGTGAATCTATTTGTTCGCCAGTAGGGGCATGCGACTAGAAAGTTATTACAGGTGAAGGAGAATTTTTTTCCTTTACTGTGTCTGCTGCAATATGAGAACATTTGATGTATGAGTGTAGAGAGAATGAGTGGGTTATTTTATGTGCATATGTTGTTGCAGTGACTAATAAGTTAGGTCTAAAGGTGCCAAGTGCTAAGTGCAGAGTGCAATATTACAGCAAATCCAAGAAAATTGATAGATCAGAGCTAGTAATGAGCGAGTCCTAAATTACTCGGAATCGCTTGACTCTAGCAAGTCCGAGCCCGGGACTCGCTACTCGTTGCGAGTCTAGCGAGTCCAATGTTAATGAATGGGGAAGCAAGTAATAGCGAGTAATGTGCGATTTACAAATTGCAGATGTGTCTCGGAAGCTTCAGGCTGTATCTGCTACTCTGCGAGTTTCCCAGCGTTTACTCCACAGTAACCAGCCCAATGTAAATCAACTTGCATTGGATTCCCTACTGTGCCAGTGATAGCAGGGAAACTCACAGAGTAAAAGCTGTCTGCTCTGTGCAGCTCCAGGGTCCTAGAGCCCGCCTGCTGCCTAATGTAGCAGAGCTGAGATTGTTCTCAGTCTGCTCATTCCCTGTGCATAGACATCTATATCTATGCACAGAGGATGTAGCAGAGAGGACATCGCGTTTTGGACTACGTCGGACGGAAGAGGATTTTTTTAATTAAAGATGGAGTCCCTAATGGCTTTTTTTTTTATTTCTAATAAAAAATTTTCTCGGTGGGGTGTTTTTTTAACCCTTTATTGGAGTTCTTAGTGGCTGGGTCAAACCTGGCCTGACATTAAGAATCTCGGGCTTAATACCAGCTTGTATAACAAAGCTGGTATTAACCCCTTTATTACCCAGCGTGCCACCGCCACCAGGGCCGCTGGAAGAGCGGGGTTCAGCGCCAGAGGATGGCGCTTCAATGAACGCGCCATCTTCTGGGGCGGCTGCGGGCTGCAATTTGCAGAGGGGGGTGCCCAGAAAGCTTGGGCCTCCCTGCACTGCGGATTCCAGCCCCCAGCTGCTTAGCTGTACCTGGCTAGACATAGAAATTGCGCGGAGCCCCACGCATTTTTTTTTTATTATTTCATTAAATTCATGAAATAATAAAAAAAGAGGGCTCGCCTATATTCTTGTGTCCGGCCAGGTACAAATAGGCACCTGGGGTTTGGGGGCAGCCCGTCGCTGCCTGCTGGATCCGGCTGGTTCCAGAAATACGGCGAAGCCCACGTCAAATTTTTTTCTGACAAATCCATAAAACAATGTAAATAAAAGGGACTGCATCTTTATTAACCCCTGGACCATGGGCGATGGGTTAATAAAGAGGCAGTCCCTTTTTTAGGATTGGTTTATTGATTTTTCAGAAAAAAAATGACGTAGGCTTCGCCGTATTTCTGGAACCAGCCAGATCCAGCAGGCAGCGACGGGCTGCCCCCAACCCCCAGGTGCCTATTTGTACCTGGCCGGACACAAGAATATAGGCGAGCCCTCTTTTTTTATTATTTCATGAATTTCATGAAATAATAAAAAAAAAATGCGTGGGGCTCCGCACAATTTCTATGTCTAGCCAGGTACAGCTAAGCAGCTGGGGGCTGGAATCCGCAGTGCAGGGAGGCCCAAGCTTTCTGGGCACCTCCCGCTGCAAATTGCAGCCCGCAGCCGCCCCAGAAGATGGCGCGTTCATTGAAGCGCCATCCTCTGGCGCTGAACCCCGCTCTTCCAGCGGCCCTGGTGGCGGTGACACGCTGGGTAATAAAGGGGTTAATACCAGCTTTGTTATACAAGCTGGTATTAAGCCCGAGATTCTTAATGTCAGGCCAGGTTTTACCCAGCCACTAAGAATCTCCAATAAAGGGTTAAAAAAAACATCACACAGAGAAAATTTTTTATTAGAAATAAAAAAAAAAGCCATTAGGGACTCCATCTTTAATTAAAAAAATCCTCTTCTGTCCGACATAGTCCAAAACGCGATGTCCTCTCTGCTACATCCCCTGTGCATAGATATAGATGTCTATGCACAGGGACTGAGCAGACTGAGAACAATCTCAGCTCTGCTACATCAGACAGCAGGCGGGCTCTAGGACCCTGGAGCTGCACAGAGCAGACAGCTCTTACTCTGCGAGTTTCCCTGCTATCACTGGCACAGTAGCGAGTCCAATGCAAGTCAATGGCAATCCTAGTTTTGTCAGAATCTCTGACAAAACTAGGATTGCCATTGATTTGCATTGGACTCGTTACTGTGCGAGTAAACGCTGGGAAACTCGCAGAGTACCGAGTCCTGCGATTAGATTCGCCCATCCCTAATCAGAGCCTGTGATGAAAATGAACAAGTGAAATTTGCTTAAATCTGGTGGCTATAGTATTAACCAAGTTAGTGAAAGCGCCAGCTAGTGTATTATATTAGTTCAGACACCAGATTAAGCCCTCTGGGTCTCAACGTGTCCAGTTTAAACATCCAAAACTTTTCCCTTCTTTGTAGCATCTCAAATCTATTGGTAACATGTGATCCAATGTGATCTATCGGAGTGATCCTTATCAATGTGGGGTCTCTGTTGTGATGTGTATCAAAGTGATGTGAAACACCATGTGTTTTAAACCCATTCTTTACGTTAGAGCGGTGCTTATTTAATCTCTCGTGGAGAGGTCTAATAGTTCTCCCCACATACTGGAAATTACATGGACATTCCAATAAGTAAATTATGTATCTTGTGGTGCAGTCCATCTGATGCTTTATTGGAAAAGTCTCTTTGTTACTCGTAGAAGTGAAGGAAGTCCTTTGTTGGATGTTTTTGCAGCATAAGCATCTTTTTGTCCCACATCTCTTGGTCCCTCTCTGTTGGGTTCCCCCATCCTTTTCTGATAATATTTGTCTTAGTCTGCTAGGTGCTATCTTTCCTTTAATATTAGGGGCTCTCCTGAATGTTATACCTGGTTTATCTGGAATTGCTTTATTTAATACTGGATCATTCTTTAGGATGTACCAATGCTTTACTATGCATTCTCTTATCCTTCTGTGGTGTTTATTAAAGGTGGTAATGAAATTCCATTTCTGTTTATCCTCTGCTCTGCTTCTCAGTGCAGGAGCCAATAGCTTCTCTTGAGGGATTTTCGTAAAATGTTCCTGTGTTCCATATATTAAGTCTTTGGGATAGCCTCTTTCCACAAACCTACTAGTCAGGATCTCTGATTGAGCTGTATAGTCCTCATTTGATGAACAGTTCTTCTTAATTCTCCTGAATTGGCTGGCAGGAATATTGCTCAGCCATTTTTTGTGATGCCCACTGTTGAAGTCTATATAAGAATTGCGATCCGTTGGTTTAAAGAATGTTCTAGTATGTATTTCGTTGTTCTTTACAAATATATTTAGATCCAGGAAATTGATGCTAACCTCATTCTTAGTACATTCAAAGCTGAAGCCCCAATCATTGTTTTCTATGCCTTTTATGAATTCAGAGATGTCCCCTTGTTCTTTATCCCATATGAAGAATAGGTCATCTATATATCTCCTATATAAAACTAGACCACCTTTGTGCATGCTTTCATATATATATAACTTTTCAAACAACCCCATCACTAGGTTGGCATTTGAACATGCTGTTTTTGAGCCCATTGCTGTACCGAACTTTTGGTGGTACATTACCCCATCAAAAGTAAAGAAATTATTTTCAATTATGAATTGTAAATTTTCAAGTATAAATTCAACCTTATCTTTTCCCAGTGAGAGATCATTTTTTAGGAAGTATTCAATGCATAACAAGCCAGATTTGTGTTCGATATTAGTGTATAAGGCAGTTCAAAGTTCACGATTCAAAACAGTCAAAGTCTCATGCACTATCTCTCATGTGCAGCTGGTCATAAAACCAAAGGGGAGCACACTAAGGTGCTCAACTATATACAATTCAACGTTCATACCAGCTCATTGTTCGTGGTAGCCAATGTCAATAAACATATAAGACAAACAGGGGAAAAGCTAGCATTCATTCAGGTATGGGATGGGAGCAATAAAGAAAACACCTCATTCACATTTACCAGTCTTCTCTTCTTAATGCAGGACCCGTGTTGTTACTCCTTCTTGGCTTTTTCCAAGGCAGCACTTGGGTCGTTCTTCTAGGATAAACCTCCAGGTTCTGTAGGGCAGTCATTAGTAGATAACTTTCTGGAGTCTGAGTTATAGCATCCTTCTTGGGTGTAACAGTCTCTAAGATGGTAACAGGATCCGTATTCACGGCCACGTCCGTGTACTGGGGCATTTCTGGATCATCAATGGACTCAGGATATTCTAGTGCTGGCATATCATCCATTTCTGCGGTATCCAAGCATAGTCTTTTCACTTTAAGCCGTATGGGCTACGCTCACCTTGAACAATATGGTATGACACCCATTCTCCTACTTCACTATCTGGATCTCCTAAGAAGGACATCAGATCGTCACAGTCTTTATCTCGCTCCCACCAGCAGCGGAGCTGCTCCCCTCTCACCTCTGTTGTTGCAGGTGCCGAGATCAGGGGCTGCGGTAACGCCAGGTATCCCTCCGGTAGAGCTCCTAGTGGGTCGACTTCTCTCTTGGCAGGGCGCGGTGCAGCGCTGGGCACAGTTAAGTCCACAAGGGTCGCAGTACGGCATCCACCCTCGCTCTCCATGCGGTCACGGGTGTCTTCAACCCAGCCGGGTTGCATAGTTACAGTCTGGTAGGTCTGCTGATGGTGGTCAATATCAAGCTGGATCCGGGTACGCTGTTCAAGGATCCGGGTCATCTGTTGGGGCAACAGTCGCAATATACCCCTCCGGGTATCTGGGACGTATGGACGCTCTCGGCCACCTTCCGCCATCTCGCTGCGGTCACACAGGATCTCTCCCTGGCCGGGTTCCTCCACCGGGTCGCTCCGTGGGATCACTTGTGGTCTTCCTTCGGCAGCGTTCTCCTGGGCGTCCTCCGCTTCCGTCCTCGTGTACTGCAATGGCGACTGCTTCTCTTCCGGTTGTTCGCTCCACCCCCTCCTGATGACGATCTCCTTCTTCGTTCCCGCTTGCTTCTCATCAGTAGGAGGGTCTAGGGGCGGAGGCTCTTCCTTCAGTCACAGCTGGCTCTCCCGGAGTTAAGGGGAGCCAGGGCGGGTCCTTCTCTTCACGCCTTGATCCGGGCCTGCCCACAATGGGAGTTTCAGTTAAGCCTCCTCGGCACATGGCGTTAGCCTCCCCTGGCCGCCATTAAGGTCAGATTTTGGCGGGAAAAGTCCAGAACACGTTCCTTAGGCGCACGGGGTCCAATTCTTTTGTACCAGGTAGATCCTGTTCGTGCCAGGTTGTCAGGCCCACGGGGATGGGGGTACTCGGTACCGGACCAGTCGGCTGCTGGGGAAGTCATGGGTGGTCCTGGTCTGGTCCGTGTCCCTGGCTCGACAATAAAAGGGGATATTTACAGGGATTGTCAGTCATGATGCCACCCACTATATGCGGCCAGTGATGGGGCCGCCGCTGCTGCAGAACCTCCGGGGATGATGGAATAGCAGCGTAGATGGTATAGTTCCAGTGGGTAGAACTGTGTTCCCCGGGGCAGTAAGGGTTAAGTATTGTGGAATGTTCAGTACACTTACTGTGTGGACGCTGCAGGGATCTCTCCTCAGTGCTGGTGCTGACAGGCTGTGCTGTGGCTCTGCAGGTGGAGGGCTTTCTGTAATCCTGTATGGAGAGAATCGCTTTCATGCAGAGACACAAGGGAGGCAATCTCAGAGCTTTCCTTGTTTACTCTCAGTTCTTCAGACAGTTCACAAGTCAGTTACAGTTCTTACAAAGTTTAGTACAAGTACACGGGCACTCTCTCCCTCTCCGGGTTCCCTTTACTCCCTGCAGCCAGGCCTCTCTCTCTCTGTGACCCCTCACATGTTCTCTGTGTCCTTCCCGGGCTGTTTACGTTCTCTGTACACTTGGTGGGTGTCTCCGGACAGTATGGCGGTGACTCGGGCCCTTGTGGGTCCTCCTGGTCGTCACTGAGCTGCCTGTCCTTTGGGGTAGGGACCCTAGCATGCAACTGTGGTCCCCAGTCGTGTTGTTTGGGGATTCCAGGTAAAACTACAGTCCCCTCTAGAGCTGACACTCTACTTAGCCCAGCCTCCAGCAGTCCTCAGGTGTGAAGCTCTACCAGGCTCTTTCCCTCTGCGTCTCTTGGTATAATAGGAGGGCTACTCCACCTGCAGTCGGTTGCTTTAGCTGTAGTTCCAGGGCCCGGGTATCCGGGTATCACCGTCCCTCTCTGTCCTCTCAAACTCCTGGGGATCTGGCTCCGGATAGGCTTTCTCTCTCCTCTGGCTCACCCTGGCTCGGTACAGATTCTGCGCTCCTTATACCTTCACTCTTCCAGGACGTGTGTGTCTTTCTCCTGCTCAGCTTAGCTCAACCTTATGCTGTCTTTTGGCCTGTGCTCCTCAGCTTCCAGTCTTTACAGCTTGGCACCCTGGGCCTACTCTTGGTCTTTGCTGTTCAGCTCACTATGGCCTACTGAACTCCTTCCTCCTCCCCCTTCACTATATACTGTCAAGTAACCTGACTACATGTGTGCCCAACCCACTCCTCTAAATCCACCACCCCTCAATTGCCTAGAGTCTCCAATCTTAGGGCTGGATGCTACCTTCTCCTACATGTGGGTTGTGTGGGCTGTGAGGTTGTTGATGTGCAACAAATGTCCTACCTGCCTGGACCTAGTTTTTGACCACCCCTAAACAGTGTTTACAAGCATTAACGGTTGCATTGAGCCCAGACATACAGTGAAGGAAATAATTATTTGATGCCGTGCTGATTTTGTAAATTTGCCCACTGACAAAGACATGAACATTCTATAATATCAAGGTTAATTTTAACATTTAGAGATAGAATATCAAAAATGTGATCTGATGTTTTTTGCTAAGATTTTAATTGTTTTTATTTTTATCTTTCTGTGATATGAACACTTTTATCCTTTACTATTCAGTGGATTAGGATTATTGATGGTGCCAGCATGGAAAACACCTGTGGTTGCAGAGATTGTTTACCCAGCCGTGGATATATGATATACTGACATAATATCTTTGGTATTAGGCTGGTTTCACATTGAGATTTAGTTAAATCTGATGATGTCCGATGAAAATCGGACAGCATCGGATCCAAACTGAAACCTGCAATCGGATGCCAAATAGGCATCCAATTGCGGCATTTTGCAAGATCAGTTTGGTCTCCTGTCACATCGCTTCCCCTCCTCTCTGCCTCTTGTGATATCGTTGTTCCCCTGGTTTCTCCTGCTGTCTCCCTGTTGTCCTCTGCTGTCCCCCTGTTGTCCCCTGCTGTCGCCCTGTTTTTTGCCCTGGTGTCCCCTGCTGTCCCCCTGTTTTCCCCCTGCTGTGCCCCTGTTCTCCCTCTCCTCTTCTCCCCGCTCCTCCTGTCATTCCAACATAAAAAATCTTTATTCTCACCTGCCAGCGCTACCCCGACGTGTCCATAGAGCTATCGATCGGTTTTACAGGACCTGCGATGATGTCAGAAGCGTCGCATAAGCGGTTACCGCGATAACCGCTCATGTGACCCGATCAGCTGATCGGGTTGTGACATCATCCCAGGTCCTGTTACCGAGCAGGTGCTGATGGAGACGCCGGGGGGAGCTCTGCAGGTGAGAATAAAGATTTTTTTATTTTAAACACTTTATTTTAGTAATATTTCACTTCTGCAATGTATGTATATACATTGCGGAAGTGAAATTAGGCGGCACACAATAGTTTTAGTGTACCGAGCATGTACTGAACATGCTCAGTACACTAAAATTGGGTCCGAGGAGACATCAGATGTTTCCTCTGACCCTGCTCCATAGGGCCCCATGTTAAAAGCATCGGATTGAATCGGATTTGGCATAATTGCCATCCGATTTGCCTCTGATCCGATTCTCTCCGATTTTTTTCAGGAGCCAAAATCGCAGCAGTCTACGATTTTTTGCTCCTGCAAAAAATCATACAGAATCGGATCGGAGGCAAATCAGATGGCAAATATGCCAAATCCGATCCGATCCGATCTCCATTGAATAACATGGGGGCTGATTCAAATCCGATGCTGTCCGATTTTCATCGGATAGCATCGGATTGAACTA
Source organism: Allobates femoralis (assembly GCA_033576535.1). Lineage (NCBI taxonomy): Eukaryota > Metazoa > Chordata > Amphibia > Anura > Aromobatidae > Allobates > Allobates femoralis. The sequence goes on from JARQOC010000005.1 coordinate 284,202,646, forward strand.
AATCGCAATGTGAAACCAGCCTTATATGTTGGTTGTTTTTGGCTATTAACATCTACCCATGTGTTTTGGTATCTGCTTATGCATGTACAGTTTTATAATTATGTGTATATACGGTAGTTTATGTGGTTAAAATATACTATATGATATTATATATACTGCTTTGCAGATTACCAGGTATAGTGGCACAGTAATTGTGATATGGTCCCGGGTTCGGGGTCTTGACTCTCCTCAAATGGTCTAAATTAGCCTTGTATACTTGGTGCTGGCACCTTTCTTCTCTGGTGAGGAACCCATGTGCTACCAGGAGGTGCACAGCCCCCGTCATCATGCGGCGTCTCTATGCACTTTGTGATTGCGGTCATGTGACCGGCCGGCTACGTGGTGCATGCCACAGCGGCCGACGTGGACATTCGCTCCCATGGTGACATGGTCATCAATTCACCAGAGAAGGTAGTTGGTTGGGGGGCTTATTTAACCCTGTTCCTGTTTCACTGACACCGCAGCCTGATGACGGTGAGCCAAAACGATCGTAGGGACGGGTGGCACTGCTTGGGTCTCCATTACTCCTCAACGTTTTTCCTCCTGACCTGCTGGTGAGTCTAATGGCGGGCTGATTGTCCTGATGAATGCCTGTTTTGTGGGGATAATGAGTGTCAGACTCTATGCATTGGGGCTAACCTGCAATATACAATCATATGAAAAAGTTTGGGCACCCCTCTTAATCTTACTAATTTTTTTTTGTTTAAAATTGGGTTTTTGCAAAAGCTATTTCAGTGTGATATATGTAATAACTGATGGACACAGTAATATTTCAGGATTGAAATGAGGTTTATTGCACTAACCAAAAATGTGAAATATGCATTATTTCAAAATTTGACAGGTGCAAAAGTATGGGCACCCTTCTGATTTTCATGATTTGAATTCTCCTAACTACTTTTCACTGACTTACTGAAGCACTAAATTGGTTTGGTAACCTCATTGAGCTTTGTACTTCATAGCCCAGTGCATCCAATCATGAGAAAAGCTATTTCAGGTGTCCACTTGCAAATTGTTCTCCTATTTGCATCTTCTCTTAGGAGTGGCATCATGGGCTCCTCAAAACAGCTCTCAAATGATCTGAAAAAAAAGATTGTTCAACATAGTTGTTCAGGGGAAGGATACAAAAAGTTGTCTCTGAGATTTAACCTGTCAGTTTCCACTGTGAGGAACATAGTAAGGAAATGGAAGACCACAGGGACAGTTCTTCTAAAGGCCAGAAGTGGCAGGTGAACAAAAATATCAGAAAAGCAGAGAAGAAGAATGGTGAGAACAGTCAAGAACAATCCACAGACCACCTCCAAAGACTTGCAGCATCATCTTGCTGCAGATGGTGTCACTGTGCATCGGTCAACAATACAGCGCACACTGCACAAGGAGAAGCTGTATGGGAGAGTGATGCGAAAGAAGCCGTAACTGCATGCACGCCACAAACAGACATTTGGACAAGCCAATTTCATTTTGGAAGAAGGTCCTGTGGACAGATGAAACAAAGATTGAGTTGTTTGGTCATACAACAAGGCGTTATGCATGGCACCACAAAAACACAGCATTCCAACAAAAACACTTGCTACCCACTGTCAAATTTGGGAGAGGGTCCATCATGCTTTGGGGCTGTGTGGCCAATGACAACACCGGGAATCTTGTTAAAGTTGAGGGTCGCATGGATTCCACTCAGTATCAGCAGATTCTTGAGAATAATGTTTCAGCAAGACAATGATCCAAAAGAATAATGTTTCAGCAAGACAATGATCCAAAACACCGCTCCAAATCTACTCAGGCATTCATGCAGAGGAACAATTACAATGTTCTGGAATGGCCATCCCAGTCCCCAGACCTGAATATCATTGAACATCTGTCTATTGTTTTGAAGCGGGCTGTCCATGCTCGGCGACCATCAAACTTAACTGAACTGGAATTGTTTTGTAAAGAGGAATGTTCAAAAATACCTTCATCCAGGATCCAGGAACTCATTAACAGCTACAGGAAGCGACTAGAGGCTGTTATTTTTGCAATAGGTGGATCTACTAAATATTAATGTCACTTTTCTGTTGAGGTGCCCATACTTTTGCACCTGTCAATTTTTGAAATAATGCATATTTCACATTTTCGTTTAGTACAATATGACTGTAAAGTATTGAAACTCTAGTACAATTGGCTGGGTTCTTCCCTGGAGGGATATCTGGCTAGTCCTGTGTTTGAGACTCCTAACTGTGGCTCTACAGACTCTATTTGCATATTCACTCTAGTACAATTGGACATTGGTCTGTCTGGATGCTTTAATTTTATAACTCGGGAGGACAAAACTATACATGGCTGTCTTTGACATGTTATGTTGATAATTACACAATTGTGTTTTTGTGAATTAATTTGAGACTCTGTATGTGCACTCTACTGTAGTTTTGTTTGTACTTCTAGTTCCTCTTTTCTCCTTCTTCTTTATACCTGTTAATAAAGTCAGAATTTGTATTATGGACACCTGATCTTGTATTTCTTTTTGGTGTATGTATGTATGTAAAATATGATCTGTCTATATCCTTAAAAGTTCTCTTGTATGCTGGCTGTAAATGATAACGTTTGACAGTACAAGTGTAGAGGATGTTGCTGACTCTATGTATTTTATTATTTCTGTGTTTTGCACAGAATGGATTACAGGGCCAAGGAAACTGCCTGACTCAATCAAATTGATCACGTGTCTGGAAGTGGAGTAGTGGGAGAAGCCCAGGGCAATAATGGTCTCAGTGTGGATGAGATGCTCTCAAATATTCAGACCCTGGTGATGAAACGCACCAAGTTAGGTGGAAGAAATCTTTTTTACTAAAATATGTCAGTATGAATTGATACCAAGAGGACTGAGAGTACAGGTCATCCCCACCTTTCCGGTGGATGATGTGGAGTTTATTATTCAAGTGGGAGGAGTCGTGCAATAGATGTTCACTAACTTTCATGGAGTTACTCATAGAATCCAACTCCAAAATAATCTCCATGATCGATAATGAACTTGGTGAGGTGCAGTTTAAGTTTAGATCTGAGTGTCCAGTAGATAAATTGACAAATTTAGATAGTCAACTGGATAAGGCTCTATATAATTGTGTTTAAAAGATTCATGACGGGGGGGCGTGTTCTGGCCATGGAGAGGAGAGGACACTAAAATCCTAGCTCCTGCTCCCCATGCCAATAACTAAAAGAATCCAGCAGCATCCATCCCTTAGTCGGCTGCATATGCCGGCCAAAAAGAGGAGCACCAGGCCTTGCACCCGCCCGGGTCCCCCGGTGAACCCCGCCGCGGTAATTACCCGGTATCTGAGGAGTGCGGGCCGGGTAGGCACAGGCCGAGCGGCCCACAAGATGGCGGACCCCGCCGGACAGAGGAGGAAGAGCAAGACACAAACGGAGGGCACCACAAGAGGCAGAGAGACGCCCCTCAGCCCACCGAACCCCGGAGGAGACTGCACAGTTCAGCGGCCCACAGACCGCAACTCACCACCAGCCGGCGCCGATCGGAGGAGGGAAAGCGAGGCAAGACCGGAGGAGGCCACAAGCAGTGGCAGCAGAGAGAGTCCCCTCACCCTGCCGAACCCCGGAGGAGACAGCACAGACTGGCGGCCGATAGATCCGCAGCCGCCCACCAGCTCACGTGAGGCTGCATCCCGGGGATGCTCCATCCTCTGCACCACCGACAGCACACAGGAAGGAGGAAAGGCCCTGCTCACCTCGCTCCCGGGCACGGGGCCCCCTGGAGGCCCAACACACACAGGAGGACTCTGGCTGCAGGAGGTAACACAGGGCTGCACAACGCACACGGCCCTGGCAAAACCAGAAGGGCTAAGAGGGGCACACAACAGTACACCCCTGGGAGCTAAGGAACCCCAAGGGAGGCAGGGGACAACACAGGCAACATGGGGCAGCCCCAGGGGGAATCTGAACAGGCCCCTACCAGATAGCGAGCTGACCCTGACTACATGCCCTTGGGACCCAGCCACAGAATATGGGATACCTCACACATCCCCAGAGGTCCCCCATGCTCCTCAGACACCAAACGGGGGAGTTTGGATGACCTGAGAACCCGCATACAAGCTATACCCACCAGGGAAGAGATGGAGGGCTTTATCCATAGAATGGAGTCCTCCTTTAAGGCCGAAGCTGCTGCACTCAGAGGCGAAGTCCGCCAGCTCACCAATAGAGTATGCGTCACTGAATCCATTACAAATGACTTCATTAGGCGTATAGAGGCCCTCGAGAGGCAAGTCCATAGCCAAACCTCTGAGTTCGAGCGCCTGCTTGACCTAATGGAGGACCTAGAGAACCGCGACAGGCGGAACAACGTTAGGGTCCGAGGCCTGCCAGAAACCATCCCGGCAAGGGATCTGGACACTACCCTTCGCGGATTCCTTAACTTCATCCGCAATAAGCCCGAGGATACGCCGCTTGAATTAGATCGGGCACATAGATCCTTGGGCCCCCCCCCCCACCTGAAGGAGCCAGGCCCAGGGATGTTGTCTGCAGGGTGCATAACTTCAGATCTAAGGAAGACATCCTTGCAGGGGCCCGAAGCCGCAAATACCTATCATACCAAGGCCACCCTGTCCAACTGATGCCCGACCTGTCCCGCCGCACGTTGCAAAAGCGCAGGGCCCTCCGTCCCGTACTGGAGGTCCTGCGTAGCAACCAAACCCTATACAGCTGGGGCTTCCCCTTCCGCCTCCAGGTATGCAGGGAGGGCCAACTCTTCTCCGTAAGCCACCCAAGAGATATCCCAGCCTTCCTGGAGAGCCTTGGGATCCAGTGCCCCGTCCCCAACATCACGGAGTGCCCGGGTCCGCCCTGGGGAGGAGGTGGACCCGGGGCCCCGAGAGAACAAAGACCACGGCGGCGCACAAGAAGGGGGGGAACTGGATCTATGGGAACCAGAAAAGGGGACTCAACCCCCCCAGTCAGGGCCAAGCATTAGGCCGCATGGGCGACCTACATATGACACCACACCGTAAGCCCCTGCTTGCATCATCTGAGAACTGAATATTCCTATTTGTATCTATACTCCGCTACTACTTTAATTACTGCTGCTGTTGATTTATATGTTGATTTATATGCTTATGTACTAAAAGCCATTGGCGTGGGGAGGCCCTGCTCTACCTGGAAAGACCTCACCCCAAGGGGATCCGCACTCTACAGGCAGGTGCGGAATTTACTGCAACTACCCCCACCTCACCACTGACCCCGGAAACTGGGAAAAGTCACCTCAATCTCCCCCAAAAAAAGCTCACCTCACTATCCTACCCCTCTCACTAAGTCTACTTCCCTTCCCCCTCACCCCACCACCAAGCTCAGCCCTATCCCCCCCTCTCAACCCCTCCACTCCGCTCCTGCCATACCCAACCCACCTGGGATACATCACCCCCCCCACACTCCGGACCCTAACATCAGACTGCCCGCCCACACCAACAGCCCTATACCCTTACTGCCCCTCTTTAAGGTATCCCACTAGATACCCCTGTAACATGGCCGACCTAAAAATTGGAACTCTCAATGTGAGAGGTTTCAATTCCCCCAAAAAACGCTCCCAAATCCTCTCCGACATGCATAAACGAAATGTCCAAATTTTACTACTCCAGGAAACGCATTTCAAAACTGGGTCCTTGCCCGATTTCAAGACCAAATTCTACCCGGCATGGTTCCATAGCACCAATGCTGACTCTAGGTCAAAGGGAGTATCAATAGCACTCCACAAAAACTTAGCCCATGAGGTACTAGACTCCAGACTCGATACAGGGGGGAGATACATCTTCCTCAAAGTACGCGTAGCTAATGCCATTCTAACTGTTGTTAACTGGTATCTGCCCAACAGGGACCAAACTAAAGTCTGCAGGTCCCTCCTGACCAGACTAGCCGAATTCGCTGAAGGGATGACAATTATCGTGGGCGACTTCAACTTCACTATGGACCCCCGAACGGACTCCACCTCAAGGAAAGGCGCAGTCAACATTGCGTGCAGCAGCCACCACAGCCTCCCAGACACTGTTCCGAGAGGTGTACTGTTTTCCCTCCCTGTAGATCTCACATTTTAGGAGGGACCACAGGTTCTCTATGGGGTTCAGATCAGGTGAACAAGGGGGTCATGTCATTATTTTTTCTTCTTATAGACCTTTACTGGCCAGCCACGCTGTGGAGTAGTTGGATGCATGTGATGGAGCATTGTCCTGCATGAAAATCATGTTTTTCTTGAATGATACCGACTTCATCCTGTACCACTGCTTGAAGAAGTTGTCTTCCACAAACTGGCAGTAGGACCGGGAGTTGAGCTTCAGTCCATCCTCAACCCAAAAAGCTCCCACAAGTTCATCTTTGATGAATCCAGCCCATACCAGGACCCCACCTCCACCTTGCTGGGGTCTGAGTCGGAGTGGAGCTCTCTGCCCTTTACTGGTCCAGCCTCTGGCCCATCCATCTGGCCCATCAAGAGTCACTCTCATTTCATCAGTCCATAAAACCTTTGAAAAATCAGTCTTAAGATATTTCTTGCCCAGTCTTGACGTTTTATCTTATGTTTCTTCTTCAAAGGTGTTCGTTTTTCAGCTTTCCCTATCTTGACCATGTCCCTGAGTATAGCACACCTTGTGCTTTTTGATACTCCAGTAATGTTGCAGCTCTGAAATATGGCAAAACTGGTGGCAAATGGCATCTTGGCAGCTTCACGCTTGATTTTCCTCAATTCATCGGCAGTTATTTTGTGCCTTTTTTGTCCAACTCGCTTCTTGCCACCCTGTTGGCTATTTGCCATGAAACGCTTGATAGTTCAGTGATTATGCTTCAAAAGTTTGGATATTTCAAAACTACTGCATCCCTCTGCAATACATGTCACAATTTTGACTTTTCAGAGCCTGTCAAATCTCTCTTCTGACCCATTTTGCCTAAGGAAAGGCATTTGCCTAATAATTAAGCACACCTTATATAGGGTGTTGATGTCATTACACCACACCCCTCCTCATTACAGAGATGCATATCACCTGATTTACTTAATTGGTAGTTGGCTCTCAAGCCTATACAGCTTGGAGTAGGACAACATGTATAAAAAGTATAATGCGATCAAAATACTCATTTGCCTAATAATTCTGCACACAGTGTATGTTGATGCTATATAAATAAAGATTTATTATTATTATTATTATTAGATGAGTATATAGAATGGTGGAGTCCCCCAGGAATGGACACAAACAGAAGAGAGCCCCTTTTCAAGAACAGTTGATGAGCCATTATCAGTCCTACAATATGTCTGTGACAAAAGCTGTTTGCTGCTTTGGAGGTGTAGATGGGCCCATGTTTATTTCTTCTTGGGTCCATGTGTATCTACACAGGTTGCACCAATGGTATGTCTGCCCTGGAATCCCTATTGTTTTTTTACCAAAGGGTTCTGCCTTACGAATGTGGTAGTGTTTTATAGAAAATCCTAGTTTGAGTTTAAAGCCCTAGTGATTTCTACCTGCTCATCTAATATTACAAGTCTCTCCCTACACACACATAAAGAAAGACCTATCAATGTAGCTGAGCAGGCAGGGAGAAGCCAATAAGAACTTACCTCTTGGACTTGTCCTCGGGTGCTTCTGTATTTCTCTGAAATGCCATAGTCTTTTGGAGTGAATATATATGATTTTAGTACAGAAGTATGTCCCTGGATCGCGGTGCTTGTCGTTTAGGCAGCATGAATTAAGTGACAGATTCCATTTAACTGCTATTAAATATCCTAGTATGAAACCTTTTGAAATTGTTCCTGCAATATGTTTTATGGCCAGTTGGATAATTTTGAACACGTTACCAATATTTTCAGAAAGTAATTCATGTAAGGAGAATGCAGAGATAACTTACAACAGCAATATACAAATGTTTTACCAGGTTACATGTTATATTTGATCTCGATATGGACAGTTCAAAGAATATGTGACTTTTTTCCATTGTGGCTGTCTCCATTATTCACATTACTGTCCACACTTCTGAAGTCATTATTGTAAACCTGTTAGAAGTCTACGACATCTTGTATCACCAAACTAAATTCAGTTTCAGCAAATGTTTTGTGATTCTTACAAGGCCCCATCCTTTTCTTTTGTTTCACTGCTAAACATTTAACAGATGTCTTGGCATGGTACTCTTTCGAAGGCATTTAGAAGATGAGGTTCTCCCTATTCTGCAACCTCTGGCAACTTACATTACCCCAGTGGATCTGGTATATCTCTACTTGGCAATGGTACTGATAGCATCAGAAGTAAATTAAAGCACTGGAGTATTTCAGATCATTGCTTTAAAATAATGCTAGCATGTCTTGGCTATATATAGAACGTTATTTACTAAGCCACTTTGCTTCACGGCTGAAGCCAATGGCTTTGTAGTCTGACTCTTTGTCTCCAAGTGATGGATATGCAGCAGAGCAGAGCTTTGGGTAAAGCTTAGAACATAAGCAGCGCCGTTGATTATTTCTCATTTGGTCTGGCACAAAAGAAGAAAACGTCTCTCGGAGGTTCTCATCTGTATATCCTTCAAGCATCTGGTTCTTCAATTCCACAATTATACATATTTATTTTGCTCTCTGCTCTTTACTCCTGAGGACTTTTTTTATAACTAGTCTGTCAAAACCTCAACGCTTTAGAATATCTAAGAATCGCGTCAGGCATAGCTTTACATTTTTAATTGGGATATGCAACGATTGAATCAGAAAGATCTGGGAGCCCATAAGGCGTACAGACCCCATGACTTTCTGGGAGGTAGGGAGTTAATAGGAAAGGTATGGGATTGGTGGGATTGGAGTGTGGCAGCAATTGGCTATGGGAAAGAAGGGGGGGGTGTTCTTAGGACAGGAAGAGGTGGGAGCTATGGGGACATTACAGGAGGAGGGAGGAAGTGACCCTCACTCCATTTCCGGGGATCAGAGCAGTTGCAGGTGTGGAGCAGGCTCCAGCTTACCATCATGGCGGATCTCGCAGCTTTGAGGGCACTAATCCAGGGTGCTGCAGCGGTGCATGGGGCGCAGGCAGTGCAGGAGTACGTGAGGGCTGCCTGCGCTTCCCCATCGGCACCAGCCCCCTCCACCCCCTCTGCACGTGGTCGCCGATCCCGACCACCTGAGCGCTATTCCCCGGAGTCACGGGGGGGAGGCGGGCTCGTTCAGGGAGCCCCGGTGGGGACCCTCGGCGGCAGCGTGGGGGCCCATCCACCCAGGGGCCTGCGCTGGCCGACTTGAGGAATCCGCGGCGGGGCCGCGATGATCCGGAAGTGGGCGGGGCCAGCCGGCGGTTCACTTCCGGTCCGGGAGAAATAGCATGGCGGCGGCTCCCGGGCGGGCGCGACATGGGGAGAGCGCTGAGCGGCCACAAGAGGTTCTATCAACCCCCCGCAATCGGCGGGGGCAGGAGCGGCCTCCGGTATCGGAGGGGCCAGCGACGCCGAGTGGGCAGGAGATCACAGGCCGCAGTCTGCGGTCTCGGTTGGTGGCCAGGGAACGGAGTCAGTGTGTGGAGCCCCTGGAACATGGGGGCAGGAGGACTCGATCGGCGACGGCAGCAGCGGTGGCTCCCAGGTATGATGGGGGCGGCACCCAGCGGGACACTGCAGCAGGTGCAGGGTCCAGAGCTCCTACTACGGAACCTCCTGTGGGACCAGGGAGGGGTTCCCAACGCGGCCTGGCTATGGTGCAGCCCTCCTGCAGTCGGCAGGGTGGGTTTGTGACTGGGGTCCCATTGGGGGGCTCTGGTCAGAAGAGGCCAAGAGGGCAGTCAATGAACAACAGGTCACGGAGGACACAGGGTCGGTCCTCCAAGAAACAGCGGCCAGCCAGGGGGGCCATGGCCGCCACGGAGGCTAGGGGCGGCAGCAGTGGTCGGCTTGGCTCGGGGCCGGCACCCCTGGGTGGCACGGAAGACGAGAGCGAGGAGGAAGGAGGGCTTTCGGATGGATCATCGTTGAGCCAGACGCAGGAGGACTCCGTTGCGGCTGCTCCACGGCAGCCTGGTGAGAGTGTTTCTATTGTTAATACTGGTATATCAGGAGTAGAAGGGAATGTCTGGGGGCTGCCGGGGACGGTGGCGTCGGGAGTGTCCGTCGGGGGGGATGTAGTTGGTCAGTTGTTAGGTGTGTTGCAAACAATATTGTCCGGCGGAGGAGGGGGTGGCCTGCCTGGTTCTCCAGTAGGAGCATGGGTGGGTCCGAGCGCGACCGCAGGGTGTAGTAGGGCGGTGTCTGCAGAGCCGCCAAATGTCGGTGTAACGGTTGAAGCATCAGCGGTGCCGGAGACGGCGGTTGATGTGTCTGGGGGAGAAAAGGAAAAGGAAAAGGAGGATGAAGTAGTGAGATTGGATGATAAGGCCAAGAGTGAGATATACGTTTGTTATGAGAGCCCGCTGGGGGCTCACCTTAAAAAAGAAGTCAGGGAAAAAATTTGGAAAGGGGAATATGTTGAAATTTTTTCGCTGCTCCCTCTGGAGAAATTTAATCTAGATAAGGTTAAGCCTAGTGACTCCAAGAAGGAGAAGGATGAGGAGGAGAAGCGGCGTTATCGGCTTATTCCGAGAACGTTTGCAAATTGGTTGCAGGCCTTTGCCATTTTAGCGAGCGTGGTGGGTGAAAAGGAACCGGTACATTGTTCCGCCCTGTTTGTTTATTTGAATGCTATAGGGGAGGCTTACAGGGTGTATGGGGGCTTGGCATGGCTACGATATGACGAGCAGTTTAGACAGCGCAAGGCTTTGCGTCCGTCTATGAGGTTGGACCACAAGGATATTTCCTTGTGGTTGGAGCTCATGACTGCTCCGGCTCAGCCCTTTCGTGGGGGGGCCGGGGCGTCAGGTTCGGGAGCAGGCTCCTCGGCCGCATTCCGTAAAGGTTGCTGCTGGCAGTACAACGAGGGGCAGTGTAAGTTTGGAGCGTCATGCAGGTTTAAACATGAGTGTTCAGGGTGCGGAGGCACCCATAGTCTGGCACGATGTTTCAAAAGAGGCAGGGGAAAAGGTGGAGATGCGGCTGGAAAAAGGGAGGAGTCCGGTGAGAGTCGAGGCGATGGCGCCGTTTCTAAATAGATATCCGGATAGTGAAGCCGCTAGGTTGTTATGGTTTGGTTTTGAGTCAGGCTTTAGGATTCCGTCGGTTGCGGTGGGGGAAGTGTTGTGTTCTAGGAACTTGAGATCGGCCGCGGCCCATCCGGAAGTGGTTGGGGCAAAATTGGGTAAGGAGGTGGAATTGGGTCGTATGGCGGGTCCATTTCAGGACCCGCCATGTACGAACTTGCGGGTGTCCCCATTGGGGGTGGTCCCCAAGAAGGAGCCGCACAGGTTCAGGTTGATCCACCACTTGTCTTTCCCGGAAGGTGCGTCAGTAAATGACGGTATCGCCCCAGAACTTTCGGCGGTTTGTTACGTGTCATTTGATAGAGCGGTTGCATTGGTAAGGTCTGCTGGTCCGGGGGCTTTGATGGCAAAGTCAGATGTAGAATCGGCCTTTCGTCTGTTGCCGGTTCACCCGGAGAGTCAGCATTTATTGGGTTGCATGTGGGAAGGGGGTTTTTATGTTGATCGTTGTCTGCCGATGGGTTGTTCGATTTCTTGTTCCTACTTTGAGGCTTTTTAGTTCCTTTGTGGAATGGGTGGTTAGGGATGTGTCGGGTATGGATTCCATTATCCACTACCTTGACGATTTTTTCTGTGTGGGACCGGCGGGTTCCTCGGTTTGTGCTGGCTTATTGTTTACGTTGCAGAAGGTTGCGGGATGGTTTGGGATTCCGCTAGCGGCAGACAAAACGGAAGGACCGGTTACGGTCTTATGTTTTCTGGGAATTGAAATTGATTCTGTAGCGGGGGAATGCCGTTTACCTATGAACAAACTTGAGGATTTGAGGCAATCAGTGTCAAATATGTGCAAGGCCAGGAAGGTGAGGCTGAAAGAGGTCCAGTCATTGTTGGGGAAGCTTAATTTTGCGTGCAGAATTTTGCCAATGGGCCGTGTTTTTGCTAGGCGGTTAGCAGTTGCGATGTCAGGTAAATCATGCCCTTCGCATTTTGTGCGGATTACTAGGAGAATTAAGGAGGACTTGCGTGTTTGGGATGTTTTTCTTGAGGAGTACAATGGCCGCACGCTATGGCCACAGAGAGTAGTGCCGAATAGCGTCTTGCAGCTGTTCACGGATGCAGCGGGCTCTTTGGGTTTTGGTGCCTTTTTTCAGGGACATTGGTGTTCAGGGACTTGGCCAGCTGTATGGACAGAACAGGGATTGACACGTAATTTGGCGCTGTTGGAGCTGTTTCCCATTGTGGTTGCGGTGGAATTATGGGGGCAGGAATTTTCGGACAGAAAAGTGTGTTTCCATTGTGATAATATGTCAGTTGTTTACGCAATTAATTCATTGTCAGCCAAATCGCCGCCTGTGGTGGACTATCTGCGGCATTTAGTATTGCGGTGTTTGCAATGGAACATTCAAGTGATAGCGAAGCATGTTCCAGGTGTTTACAATGAGGTGGCTGACTCGCTTTCACGGTTTCAGTTTTGCAGGTTTCGGGAGCTGGTGCCGTGGGCGGACGAGAAAGGATTGCAGTGTCCGGAAGGTTTATGGAGTCTGGTGACGTCGTAAGGCAGTTGATTCGCAGATCGGTGACCGAGGCCACTTGGTGCCGATACGGTAGAGTGTGGCGAGAATGGGAGGAATTTACTGATATGCCGCAGGAGGATGGCGGCAGGGATGTTTTGCAGGCATTGCTTAGGTTTATAGGTAATGATTTTGTGGTAGGGCGGTCTGCATCTATGGTGTCTCAAAGGGTGGCAGCGTTGGCTTTTCGTTTTAAGTTGCTAGGGCAACATGACGTGACTAAGGATTTTATGGTACGTCAGGCATTGAGAGGTTTTCGGAGGGGGGCACGTCGGAGGGATGCTCGAAGACCAATTTCGGTGTTAGTTCTAGAGAGGCTTGTGACTTGTGTGCTTACAGTTTGTCGGTCTGACTATGAGGGAGCTTTGTTTTCAGCGGCATTTGTGTTAGCCTTTTTTGGGGCCTTCCGTATTGGAGAGCTGGTGAGCCCTTCCAGAATCAGGGCGGGTGGTTTGGCTTTGAATGATGTAGCAGTTGTGGAAGAGCGGGTAGAGTGTCTGTTGCGATGTTCGAAACTGGATCAAGAGGGACGAGGCCGGTTGGTGGTGGTCTATGCCCTTGCTGGGAGTAATGTGTGTCCCGTAACTGTGTTACGGCGTTTTTTGACGTTCAGGGGCGGTTGCCCGGGGCCATTATTGCGACATCATGATGGTTCCTTTTTGTCTAAATTTCAGTTTGGGGCTCTGTTGAAGGAGTGTTTACAAAAAATTGGTGAGAGGTCGGAAGAATACGGCACGCATTCTTTTCGTATCGGGGCGGCCACGGAGGCTTCACGATGGGGGTTGGGAGATGATATTGTGAGAAGGATTGGGAGGTGGGAATCCTCCCGTTTTCGCTCTTATGTCCGGCCTCATTTGTTGGAATAGCAGATGCAGTGGTTGGCGGGTGCCCCTTCCCCCCCCCCCCCCCAGGCATCGTTAAAAAAAAAAAAAAAAAGGGGGGGCGGTGCGGGGGGGGGGGGGGGGGGGGAACCATACGATAAGATTATGGTTTATTGGTTCTGTTCTGGTTTGTGATGGTGACATTTAAATTTGTTTGTATTTCTGCTTATTAGGCCCCTGCTTGATATGGATCCTTGGACATTCGTACGTTTTTTGGGGGGCCCGTCGAGCGGATGTTCGCCCGGATGGTCGTCAGTTGGGTCTGGACAGATCTGTGGCGACTGTGAAGTGGTTGGGTATTCGGGGTATGACCTGGGGGAGGGTATTGCCAGAATTTGAGTACTTTTGTTCAGTTAATCGACCACCGGATGTGTTGGTTCTCCATGTTGGGGGGAATGACTTGGGGGTGAGGGCGTCTCGAGAACTGATCAGGGACATAAAGTGTGACTTATTACGACTGTGGTGTTCTCATCCTGGGTTGATTGTGGTGTGGTCTGATATGGTTCCGCGTGGGAGATGGAAGTTTGCGAGGTCTATAGACAAACTGAACAAGGCTCGAGTGAAGGTAAACAAGGTGGTGGCTACGTTTGTGGCACGAAATGGAGGAATTGTAGTACGGCACCGGGAATTGGAGTCGTCATCAAGGGAATACTTGAGGGCAGATCGGGTGCACTTGAATGAGATTGGGATGGATATATGGGCGTTAAATTTGAGAGAAGGTGTGGAAAAGGCATTAGGTGTGTGTGGCGGGTCCAGGCCAGGTAAGGGGTCACCTGACCTGTCCTGTGGCGGGGGTAGGTCTGGTCCAGAGGCATTGAAGCTTCGATGTTAATCGGGAGGTGAGCCACTTTTAAGATATAGTGGCTCCGGTTATAAGTACCTGGCAGGCACGGGGTTCTGCCAGGCTGGGGTATTGTCTATCTGTAGCAATACCTTTTTCCTGGGGCCGGTGTGTTGCGGCCAGGGACAAAGAGTTAAAGGGGAGGACTTCTGGACCGGATCTATCCAGGTGTGAGAGGTGGAGTGCCTATTGTTATGTTGGGACACCCGTTGGACGGTTGTACCCGTTGGTTTATTATTAGTATGTAAAACAATAGGCAATAAAGGCTGCTGTGGCCAAATTATTAACCAAGTCACTAGCAGTTGTGTCGTTATTTAAGGTTCGGTGGGGTTAATGTTTACAATAAGGTAAGTCTATTAACGACTGAAAAATCCTCCCTTGAATGTCAAGAAAGATCTGGGAGCCCATAAGGCGTACAGACCCCATGACTTTCTGGGAGGTAGGGAGTTAATAGGAAAGGTATGGGATTGGTGGGATTGGAGTGTGGCAGCAATTGGCTATGGGAAAGAAGGGGGGGGTGTTCTTAGGACAGGAAGAGGTGGGAGCTATGGGGACATTACAGGAGGAGGGAGGAAGTGACCCTCACTCCATTTCCGGGGATCAGAGCAGTTCCCGCCCACCCGCCCTGATTGTATGTAAGTTGCAAGTTATGTGGATCAGGATTGATGGTCTGTTTGGGATGGTTGTTGATGTGTATTTGTCACGGCAGCGGGGGTAGGTCTGGTCCAGAGGCATTGAAGCTTCGATGTTAATCGGGAGGTGAGCCACTTTTAAGATATAGTGGCTCCGGTTATAAGTACCTGGCAGGCACGGGGTTCTGCCAGGCTGGGGTATTGTCTATCTGTAGCAATACCTTTTTCCTGGGGCCGGTGTGTTGCGGCCAGGGACAAGAGTTAAAGGGGAGGACTTCTGGACCGGATCTATCCAGGTGTGAGAGGTGGAGTGCCTATTGTTATGTTGGGACGCCCGTTGGACGGTGTACCCGTTGGTTTATTATTAGTATGTAAAACAATAGGCAATAAAGGCTGCTGTGGCCAAATTATTAACCAAGTCACTAGCAGTTGTGTCGTTATTTAAGGTTCGGTGGGGTTAATGTTTACAATAAGGTAAGTCTATTAACGACTGAAAAATCCTCCCTTGAATGTCAAGAAAGATCTGGGAGCCCATAAGGCGTACAGACCCCATGACTTTCTGGGAGGTAGGGAGTTAATAGGAAAGGTATGGGATTGGTGGGATTGGAGTGTGGCAGCAATTGGCTATGGGAAAGAAGGGGGGGGTGTTCTTAGGACAGGAAGAGGTGGGAGCTATGGGGACATTACAGGAGGAGGGAGGAAGTGACCCTCACTCCATTTCCGGGGATCAGAGCAGTTCCCGCCCACCCGCCCTGATTGTATGTAAGTTGCAAGTTATGTGGATCAGGATTGATGGTCTGTTTGGGATGGTTGTTGATGTGTATTTGTCACGGCAGCGGGGGTAGGTCTGGTCCAGAGGCATTGAAGCTTCGATGTTAATCGGGAGGTGAGCCACTTTTAAGATATAGTGGCTCCGGTTATAAGTACCTGGCAGGCACGGGGTTCTGCCAGGCTGGGGTATTGTCTATCTGTAGCAATACCTTTTTCCTGGGGCCGGTGTGTTGCGGCCAGGGACAAAGAGTTAAAGGGGAGGACTTCTGGACCGGATCTATCCAGGTGTGAGAGGTGGAGTGCCTATTGTTATGTTGGGACGCCCGTTGGACGGTGTACCCGTTGGTTTATTATTAGTATGTAAAACAATAGGCAATAAAGGCTGCTGTGGCCAAATTATTAACCAAGTCACTAGCAGTTGTGTCGTTATTTAAGGTTCGGTGGGGTTAATGTTTACAATAAGGTAAGTCTATTAACGACTGAAAAATCCTCCCTTGAATGTCATGTCAGTACCATATTATACAGATGAGGCAAAACAGCTGCCTTCCTGTATTACTCAGTGTTGTCAATTAATCTAGAAATGAGGGCATGTATGCTTTCTGGGCTAATCACATTTTACTTAGTTCTATAGATTAAATATTTCTATTTCCATAACTTCACTGAGGTTTCGTATTGTTCCCCTGATGATCCATGAAGTTTAGAAAAATGGTGCCTGATGGAAATCTCACTTTTTGTTGTGGCCTAGACAAAATCTTGTCAAGTTTTTCCAGATCCTCGTTTTCTTGAAGCCACAATGGAAAAAACTGCATAGGTCATGACATTGCTCGGCCACCCATGAACATTTTACAGTTTCATATATTCCAGATGTTAGGGATGTCATAGCTAAGCAGAGGTTCACATGTGTGTATCTTGGCTCACATTTACCTACAGTCTATGGGATTCTGCAACGTGAAGATAATGCTACTCTGAGTATACCTCCATGCAGAACAAGATACTGTCTTACAGATGGTTACTTCAGTCCTAATCTTTATAATATGTTTCATATACTGTGGAGCAAAACATTTTGTTCTCATCTGTAGTATGTCAGGTTTCAGCTGATTTTGTCCCAGCCTTGCACTGTGGATGGCCAGCTGTACTGTTTTTTACTTGTATTGCACTTATCAGCATCTCCAAATCATATCGAATTTGTTGAATCAGAAGGGAAAAAACTCTGTTTTACAATAGTAGATTGGGTCCTTATGTAGGAATATGACACTTGTTAAAAAAGGACCGAGGTCAGACTTTTCCTAGTCAGGGATAGAAGTGCTGAAACTTTAATGGGTATTCCCACCTTTATAGAAGGATATGTCAAATACCGAATAAAGATAAGTAATTATACCATTTACTGCTTGTTAAAGTTTACAGCTGTTCTTGTCATATTAACACTTTTTTGTTTATAGCTTGTAGCCTAGGAAACCGACCACCACTGCTGTCTAGCTTGTAAGGACTGCACTGAAGTTGGCCAGGATTAGGAGGTTACAGTAAATTCCAATGATCCTAGTCAACTTCAAAATAGTACGTAGAAGGCCAATAAACAGCTGACAATCATCTTGTTTTGATGTCTAGCAGTGGTGGTTAGTCTTTAACCCCTTCACCCCCGGGCCTATTTTAACCCTAATGACCAGGCCATTTTTGTGAATTCTGACCAGTGTCCCTTTATGAGGTAATATCTCTGGAACACTTCAACGGATCCTAGCGATTCTGAGATTGTTTTTTCCGTGACATATTGGGCTTCATGTTAGTATTAAATTTAGGTCAATAATTTTTGCGATTATTTGTGAAAAAAATCAAAAATTTGGCAAAAACTTATCAAATTATGAATTTTTATTCTGCTAAACCAGAGAGTTATGTGACACAAAATAGTTAATAAATAACATTTACCACATGTCTACTTTACATCAGCACAATTTTGGAAAAAAAAAAATTTTTTGTTCGGAAGTTATAAGAGTTCAAAGTTCATCAGCAATTTTTAATTTTTCCAGCAAAATTTACAAAGCCATTTTTTATTTGTGACCACATCACATTTGAAGTCCCTTTGAGGGCGAACATGACAGAAAACACCCAAAAGTGACACCATTCCAAAAACTGCCACAGGCACAGTGTCCCTCTTCCAGGTGAGGTTGTTACTCGGCGTGTGCTCTTCCAGGAAGTGCGTCACCTGCTGGAGCTGTCAGGGGTCTCTGTCGGATTGGAAGTCACGTGAGTCACTGGGCGGTGCTGAGCAGTGTCTGATTGTGAGTGGAGTGGGCCACTTGTGGGAGAGCTCCAATATTAAGGCACACATGGGCTCTCCATACGCGACATGGTGTCCGCTAACAATTCCAATAATTAGCAGACACCATGTCGCGTATGGAGAGCCGCTGTGTGCCTAAACATTGTAGCTCCCTCACCAATGACCCTATTTTGGAAACTAGACCACCCAAGGAACATATCTAGATGCATAGTGAGCACTTTGAACCCCCATGTGCTTCACAAATTGATCCGTAAAAATGAAAAAAGAAAATTTGTGTGAAAAAAAAGTACTTTTTCCTTCTTATGGAGAGTCCCTGTGTGCCTAAACATTGGAGCTCCCCCACAAGTGACACCATTTTGGAAACTAGAGCCCCCAGGGAAGTTATCTAGATGGGTGGTGAGCATTTTTAACCCCAGGTGCTTCACAAATTCATCCGTAAAAATGAAAAAGTACTTTTTTTTTTCCACAAAAATTTTCTTTTTTCATTTTTACTGATTAATTTGTGAAGCACTGGGGCGTTCAAAATGCTCACCACCCATGTAGATAAGTTCCCTGGGGGGTCTAGTTTCCAAAATGGGGTCACTTGTGGGGGAGCTCCAATGTTTAGGCACACAGGGGCTCTCCAAACGCAACATGGTGTCCGCTAACAATTTGACTGAAAAATCAGCTCAAATTGTTAGCGGACACCATGTCGCGTTTGGAGAGCCCCTGTGTGCCTAAACATTGGCGCTCCCCACAAGTGACCCCATTTTGGAAACTAGAGCCCCCAGGGAACTTATCTAGATGGGTGGTGAGCATTTTGAACCCCCAGGTGCTTCACAAATTCATCCGTAATAATGAAAAAGTACTTTTTTTTCCACAAAAAGTTTCTTTTAGTCTAAATTTTTTTATTTTCACATGGGGAACAGCATAAAATGTATCTTAAAAATTGTTGGGCAATTTCTCTTGAGTACATCGATACCTCATATGTGGTCATAAACCACTGTTTGAGCACACGGCAGGGCTCAGAAGGGAGGGAGCACCATTTGACTTTTTGAATGGAAAATTAGCGCCAAAAGTCAAATTGCGCTCCTTCCCTTCTGAGCCCTGCCGTGCGCCCAAACAGTGGTTTATGACCACATATGAGATATCGATGTACTCAGGAGAAATCGCCCAACAATTTTTAGGATCCATTTTATCCTGTTGCCCATGTGAAAATGAAAGAATTGAGGCTAAAAGAACATTTTTGTTGGAAAAATTCAAATGACCATTTTTTCCTTCCACTTTGCTTTAGTTCCCATGAAGCACCTGAAGGGTTAATAATCTTCTTGAATGTAGTTTTGAGTAGCTTGAGAGGTTTCACAGAGCTGCTAGAGACAGGAGACTACCTGGAGGGAGGGGATTTCCTCACAATCTGGTGAGGAAGGAGAAATGAAAGTAAAAGAGATGTGCCTGTCAGGCCTATTGTATCTGACGGAGGGTTAATTCCTAAATGGTTATCAATTTATTGAAATAATCTAATCTCTTTTCTAATACACTTAAATTAAAAAGTCCCTACTGTTCCCTCATTACACTGCCTAATTGATTAGTGCAAGTGCACGCTAGGATACTAAAAGTAGACTTTATCATAGGACAGAGGCTGCGGTCATCGCTGCAGCTTCAATGCCAACTCTAAAATGAAGCATCTGTAGTGATGCCGATTTCAGAGGCTGGGCCTGTCTCTGCTCTACTCAGCATATGTAAATTGTTAAAGGGAACTTGTCAGTTATTTTATGCCCCCTAACCAATCACTACGTATTCCCGAAGCTTCCTACTACATCCCTAAGCATCCCTGTCTGACCTAAATGTATAGTATAATGGTTGTAAAAATGCTGTTTATAACTTACATTTTCCCCCATTGTCTAGACATGTGGGCTTTCTCTAAGGGTCTGTGTCTCTCCTCGCTACATTGTGTGAACGTGATAATGTATTTCAGAAATAGGTCCCGCGTTTGAAATCTGTGTCCTCCTTCCTGGTATGACGCCGCGGTCAAGTCATTTCTGGTCCTGCGCAGTGTGCGGGATTATTGGGTGTACTGGCCACCTATGGAGCATAAGCAGTGCGCATTCACAAGCAGCTAGTACACCCAATAATCCCCCACAATGTGCTGGACCGGAAATGATGTACAGCCGCACACCATACTAGGAAGGAGCCGCTCATAGATTTTAAACACGGGACCACGCCTCTGAAATACATAATCACACCGACACAATGGAGCAAGGAGAGATAAGGACCCTTAGAGAATGCCCACACATCTAGACAATGGGGAGAAATGTAAGTTATAAACAGCATTTTTATAGCCATTATATTACACATTTATGTCACACAGGGATGCTTAGGGATGTAGTAGGAACAGGGGCGTAACTACAACAGGTGCAGAGGTTGCAATCTCACCCGGGCCCCGGAGCCTAGGGGGCCCCAAAAGTCCCTTTGGCCTATAAAAAGACTGTTGCTGTTAAAGATTTGTAATAATTGGGGGCCTCGTTGGAGCTTTCACATCGGGGCCCATGAGCTTCAAGCTATGCCACTGAGTAGGAAGTTCTCTTCAATTCCTATGTATGCTCAATAGAATAACCTGCTTAATGTGTGATAGTACTTTCAATGCACAGTGACATTCGCTTCCCATCTCTAATAAGGAGTAACAATATGATAATAGAGCGCACTATCAGTGTGTGGGGGTGGCACAGATTAGTAGTATGAGGAAACTCCAGCACAGGACTTCAGTCTTCATTTAATTTATTTCTTTATTAATGCAGGTTAAAATCATTGACAAGTGTCACAGGTTGCATGGTCCCTTACGCTGGACGCGTTTCGGATACCATCCTTTGTCAACAGCTCACAAAAACTAAACCCCCAGACTTTAAATACAATAAAACAATCCTTAATCACATGTGCAAGGTAAAAAACAATTAATATGAGCCGAAGACTTGGGCTCCATCTGGTGGTATAAAAATGTAAGGACACTTCACTAAATAACATATGTAATACTAGTAACTCTTATAGATCCCATGATTTCAACGGGGTAATCACAGGTCCGAGTGGGTAAACCGCAATATAACCTGGCATCAAACTCACTACGTTACCACATGATCAGGTAAAATAATCTGGTCAGGAAAACATCACTTGTTGGTAACGGATTTGTGTAATTAGCCACAGGCCATACATCACAGATATATATCCATGAGTCACATATTGTGCAACACGTGTGCACTGTCTGTGCGCTATCTGTGGAGCATATCACCGAATACTCATCTCTCCGTTGATCACATGTGATGTAATATCCCTGTATAATTGCATCCCCCATAACCAGGCCTTTATAGCCCTTGAATTTTTTCTGCAGCGTTTTTCCTCATATCCATCTGATATGTGCCAATTCATCATAATGAGTGTTGAACATCTTCTTACCACAAATTATTTTAGGTTCAATAGCCAGTTTTATTTACAACTACAAGGATGTCCGATGGGGACCGGTTTTTCTCCAACTCTGGCAGATATTTTTATGAATTTCTGGGAGTATAAATATATTCATTGTGAAACGAACCCCTTTTTAGGGGAGCTGAAGTGGTGGGGAAGGTACATCGATGACGTGATAGCGATATGGGCGAGCGTCGACGATGTGCGTCCCCCCCATTCGGCGTCATTCCAGAGATTTGTGGAATATATTAATTCTAATGATATGAATATTGGATTTACCCATGAGGTCCATTCTGATAAAATGTCATATTTGGATCTAACATTGATTGGAGATTGTGAGGTGGGTGTAATCCATTCAGAGCTGTTTAGAAAACCTACAGGAGGAAATTCAATTCTACACGCGGAAAGTTGCCACCCTCGCCATTTTTATACCACCAGATGGAGCCCAAGTCTTCGGCTCGTATTAATTGTTTTTTACCTTGCACATGTGATTAACCCCTTCAGGACCCAGCCTATTTTGACCCTAAAGACCTTGGCCTTTTTTGCAATTCTGACTAGTGTCCCTTTATGAGGTTATAACTCGGGAACGCTTCAACCGATCCTAGCGATTCTGAGATTGTTTTTTCGTGACATATTGGGCTTCATGTTAGTATTAAATTTAGGTCGATAATTTTTGCGTTTATTTGTGAAAAAATCAAAAATATGGCAAAAATGTAGAAAATTTTGCAATTTTCAAATTTTGAATTTTTCTTCTGGTAAACCAGAGAGTTATGTGACACAAGATAGTTATGAAATAATATTTCCCACATGTCTACTTTACATCAGCACAATTTTGGAAAAAAAAAAAATTTTTGTTAGGAAATTATAAGGGTTCAAAGTTCATGAGCAATTTTTCATTTTTCCACCAAAATTTACAAAACCATTTTTTTTAGTGACCACATCCCATTTGAAGTCCCTTTGAGGGGTGTACACAACAGAAAACACCCAAAAGTGACACCATTCCAAAAACTGCACCCCTCAAGCTACTCAAAACTACATTCAAGAAGATTATTAACCCTTCAGGTGCTTCACAGGAACTAAGAAAATTGGAAACAAAAAAATGGATATTTTAATTTTTCTAACAAAAATGTTCTTTTAGCCTCAATTTTTTCATTTTCACATGGGCAACAATATAAAATGGATCCTAAAATTTGTTGGGCAATTTCTCCTGAGTATATCGATACCTCATATGTGATCATAAACCACGGTTTGGGCGCACGGCAGGGCTCTGAAGGGAAAGAGCGCAATTTGACTTTTGGAGCTAATTTTCCATTCAAAAAGTGAAATGGTGCTCCTTCACTTCTGAGCCCTGCCGCGCATCAAAACAGTGGTTTATGACCACATATGAGGTATCGATGTACTCAGGGAAAATTGCCCAACAAATTTAAGGATGAATTTTATCCTGTTACCCATGTGAAAATGAAAGAATTGAGGCTAAAAGAACATTTTTGTGAAAAAAAAAAAGTACTTTTTCCATATTCACAAATCAATTTGTAAAGCATGTGGAGGTTCAATATGCTCACCACCCATCTAGATAACTTCCCTGGGGGGTCTAGTTTCCATAATGGGGTCACTTGTGGGGGAGCTCCAAAGTTTAGGCACACAGGGCCTCACCAAACGCGACATGGTGTCTGCTAACAATTTGAATGGAAAATCACCTCAAATTGTTAGCGGACACCATGTCGCATTTGGAGAGCCCCTGTGTGCCTAAACATTGGGGCTCCCCCACAAGTGACCCCATTTTGGAAACTAGACCCCCAGGGAACATATCTAGATGCATTGTGAGCACTTTGAATTCCCAGGTGCTTCACAAATTGATCCGTAAAAATTAAAAAGTACTTTCTTTTCCCCAAAATTTTGTTTTTTTTTCATTTTTATGGATTCATTTGTGAAGAACCTGGCGGTTCAATATGCTCACTACCCATCTAGAAAAGTTCCCTGGGGGGTCTAGTTTCCAAAATGGGGTCACTTGTGGGGTATCTCCAAAGTTTAGGCACACAGGATCTCTCCAAACGCGACATGTTGTCCGCTAACAATTTGAATGGAAAATCACCTCAAATTGTTAGCGGACACCATGTCGCATTTGGAGAGCCCCTGTCTGCCTAAACATTGGGGCTCCCCCACAAGTGACCCCATTTTGGAAACTAGACCCCCAGGGAACATCTCTAGATGCATCGTGAGCACTTTGAACCCCCAGGTGCTTCACAAATTGATCCGTAAAAATTGAAAAAGAAAATTTGTGTGAAAAAAAAAATTTTTTTCCTTATTACGTATCAATTTTTGAAACACCTGGGGGTTGACAGTGCTCACTATGCATCTAGATAGGTTCCTTGGGGGGTCTAGTTTCCAAAATGGGGTCACTTGTGGGGGAGCTCCAAAGTTTAGGCACACAGGGGCTCTCCATACGCAACCTGGTGTTTGCCAACAATTGGAATTGTTAGCGGACACTAGGTCGCGTATGGAGAGCCCCTGTGTGCCTAAACATTTGAGCTCCCCACAAGTGACCCCATTTTGGAAACTAGACCCCCCAGGGAACATATCTAGATGCATAGTGAGCACTTTGAACCCCCAGGTGCTTCAAAAATTGATCCGTTCAAATTAAAAAAGAAAATTTGTGTGAAAAAAAAGTATTTTTACCTTATTACGGATCAGTTTGTGAAGCACCTGGGGATTCAAAGTGCTCACTATGCATCCAGATAAGTTCCTTGGGGGTCTAGTTTCCAAAATGGGGTCACTTGTGGGGGAGCTCCAATGTTTAGGCACACAGGGGCTCTCCATACGCAACCTGGTGTTTGCCAAAAATTGGAATTGTTAGCGGACACCAGGTTGCGTATGGAGAGCCCCTGTGTGCCTAAACATTGGGGCTCCCCCACAAGTGACCCCATTTTGGAAACTAGACCCCCCAGGGAACATATCTAGATGCACAGTGAGCACTTTGAACCCCCATGTGCTTCACAAATTAAGCCGTATAAATTAATAAAGAAACTTTTTGTGAAAAAAACATACTAGTCTAGTAGTTGCAATTCGCAGCATAGGGGACCCAAAACATTTGGGTCTCTCCATGCTGAGGATTCCAGCCCCCTAGCTGCCTCGTCATACCTGGCTGGAACCAAAAATACAGCGAAGCCTATTTTTTTTTATTTCTAGAATTATTTCTAGAAAAAAATGACATAGGGCTCCGCCATATTTTTGGTCCGGCCAGGTACAACTTGGCAGCTACGGACTGCCACCAGCCCCCAGCTGCCTCGTCATACCTGGCTGGAACCAAAAATACAGCGAAGCCTATTTTTTTTTTATTTCTAGAATTATTTCTAGAAAAAAAATGACATAGGGCTCCGCCATATTTTTGGTCCAGCCAGGTACAACTTGGCAGCTACGGACTGCCACCCACCCCCAGCTGCCTCGTCATACCTGGCTGGAACCAAAAATACAGCGAAGCCCATTTTTTTTTTTAATTTCTAGAACTAATTCTAGAAAAAAAATTACGTGGGGCTCCGCCATATTTTTGGTCCAGCCAGGTACAACTAGGCAGCTGGGGGCTGGAATCCTCAGCATAGAGAGGCCCAAGCGTTCTGGGCCCCCCATGCTGCGAATTGCAGCCCGCAGCCGCCCCAGAAAATGGCGCATTCATTGAAGCGCCATTTTCTGGCGCTGTACCCACGCTCTTCCAGTTGCCCTGGTGCCGGTGGCTAACTGGGTAATAAAGGGGTTAATGCCAGCTTTTTATTGGCAGCTGGCACTAAGCCCGAGATTCATAATATAGGGCCAATGTTAGACCCGCCATTAGGAATCTCTAGTACGGTAAATAGTCAAATACACACAGAGAAAAATCTTTTTATTTGAAAAAAAAACACAGACACAATTCGGACTCCATCTTTATTATAAAAAGATCCGACGTAGTCCACAACGAAGGTCCCACGACGTTCGATTGTCTCCGACGTAGTCCACACAACCAAGGTCCCACGACGCTCAATCACCTCTGCTACATCCAGAGACTGCAGCAAAGGAATCAAGTGTCCTCTTGTTGCAGTCTCTGGTGTCATAGTGATGATGCACTATATGGCAGATCATTGCCATACAGTGCAGCATCACTGTGCAAACCCAAGTCTCAGAGATCACATGATCTCTGAGGCTTGGGTCAGGTGACTCGACGTTGCATTGAAGTGATCTGACAGCCCTGGCAGAGTGATCACATAATGGATCACTGCACCAGGGCGGTCAGATTACTTCACTGCAGCATGTTACCCCTGCATCCACATAGTGGATCACTGCGCCTGATCCCCTTGCATGGGAATCGAGCTGTAGAAAGTGATCTGACAGCCCGGGCACAGTGATACTCATAGTGGATCACTTCGTCTAGGCTGTCAGATTGCTACTCTGCAGCCCGATGCCCCTGCATGAGGATCAAGATGCAGAAAGCGATCTGACAGCACGGGCGCAGTGTGGGCTGTCAGATTGCTACTCTGCAGCCTGATCCCCCTGCATGGGGATTGAGCTGCAGAAAGCAATCTGCAGTGATCCACTGGATCACTGTGTCTGAGCTGTCAGATCACTTTCTGCAGCTCGATCCCCATGCAGGGGGATCCCCCTGCATGCGGATTGAGCTGCAGAAAGCGATCTGACACCTTGGGTGCAGTGATTCACTGGATCACTGCACCTGAGCTGTCAGATGACTTTCTGCAGCTCAATCCCCATGCAAGGGTATCCCCTGAATAGGGATCAAGCTGCAGAAAGCAATCTGACAGTTTGGGTGCAGTGATCTACAGGATCACTGCATCCAAGCTGTCAGATTGCTTTCTGCAGCTCAATCCCCATGCAGCGGGATCCCCCTTGCAGGGGGATCCCCCCAAGGGGGATCAAGCTGCAGAGAATGGATCCCACAGGATGACATGCACCGAAGGAGGAAGACTGCAGCAGCGGGGAGCAGAGCACCGGAGGAGGAAGACCCGGCTGGCGGGGAGCAGAGCGCCAGAGGAGGAAGACCCGGCTGGCGGGGAGCAGAGCGCCGGAGGAGGAAGACCCGGCTGGCGGGGAACAGAGCGCCGAAGGAGGAAGACCCGGCTGGCGGGGATAAGAGCGCCGGAGGAGGAAGACCCGGCTGGCGGGGATGAGTGCGCCGGAGGAGGAAGACCCGGCTGGCGGGGAGCAGAGAGCCGGAGGTGAGTGGAAGAGGCGGCAGGAGGAGGTGAAATCAGGTCCGGTGAACACCTCCTCCTGCCGATCACCGGCGGTGGCAGAAGACGGGGGATGAGCGGTGGGGGGGCCGGAGACAATAGGGGACACGGCAGACAGGCAAGGGACAGGGCAGATGAGCTGGGGATGAGCTGGGGGTCCGGAGACAGAGGGGGACAGGGCAGATCAGCGGGGAACAAGGCAGATGAGCTGGGGGTCCGGAGACAGCGGGGGATGGGGCAGATCAGAGGGGGGCCGGAAAGAGCGGGGATTAAAGCAGATGAGCTGGGGGGGGCCGGAAAGAGGGGGACAGAGCAGAGATGATCTGGGGGAGGAACAGGAAGAGACATGGGGGAACAGGAGGAGCCAGGCAGGGAAGCAAAAAGATGGAGACCGCAAAATCATTACAGTCGCGGTAACTGCGGTTTTCATTTTTAACCCCCCAATTACCGCGACTGTAGCCTCGGGGGGGGCAAATCCACCACCCCTGGGGTGTAGCACAAGTCCCCAGCTACCTGCAGCTCAAGTGAGAGGTCAGTGACACCTGTCACTAGAGCTGCAGGAGCGCGATTACACCAGGACGCAGCATATGCGTCCAAGGTCGGGAACGAACTTGTTTTGATGACGCATATGCTGCGTCCCGGGTCGGGAAGGGGTTAAGGATTGTTTTATTGTATTTAAAGTCTGGGGGGTTTAGTTTCTGTGAGCTGTTGACAAATGATGGTATCCGAAACGCGTCCAGCGTAAGGGACCATGCACCCTGTGCAGGGCCGGCGTTAGGGGGGGCAGACTGGGCAGTTGCCCAGGGCCCCCACTCTCTTAGGGGCCCCCAAAGGAGCTGAACTGAAAATAGCAATAAAACAGTAAAAAAAATTAAAAAATACACATATTTGGTATCGCTGCGTTCGTAAGAATCTAAGCTATCAATATATGAAGTAAATAAATCCAATTGGTAAATGGCGTAACGGAAAAAAATAAAAACGCCTGAATTATGTTTTTTGGGCCACTACGTTGTTACAATATAATGCAATAAAAGGCAATCAAAATGTTGTATCTGACTCAAAATGGTATTGGTAAAAATGTCAGCTCAGGGCACATAAAGTAAGCCCTCATATAGCCCTGTATCTTCAAAAATTCAAAACATCATGGGTCTCGGAAAATGGCGAATAAAGCAAATTTATTTTAATTTTTTTTTTTACAAATTTCTGGGTTTTTTTATGATTGAAATAAAAATGTTCAGTATCTTCTTATTCTGGCCTAGATAATCAACTTATGAAGTCACTTTTACCATATAGTTAACATGATGAATAAAAAACTAAAAATAATTGTGGAATTGCACTTTTTTTGCACTTTTATTTGCAATTTCAAAGCATTTGTAATTTCGTTCTTATTCTCCAGTACATTTTGTGGTAGAATGAATGATGTCAATCAAAAGTACAACTCATCCCGCAAAAAACAAGCCCTCGTATGGCGATGTGGAAGGAGAAATAAAAAAGTTCTGGCTCGTGGAAGAAGCGGAGGGAAAAATAAAAACGAAAAATTGCTCAATGATAAAAGTTATAAAATCCTAGTAATTGCCGTATAATAGCAGCAGGAGCGCCCCCACAGGCTTCAGTCTTCACATGTTCATGATGGCTGTAATTAGAGTTAGGGGACCTCTTTAATTCCTACATTTGTAGCCAGTTATCAAGCAGAACTTCCAAGGCATTAAAGGGGATGTCCAGGATTAATACAACTTTACTACATTCTTTCATTATCAGCACAACCCCTGTGTACAGGTGACATGTGGTATTACAGCATAGGCCCATTCCCTTCAATTAAGATGAGGTGCAATATCACATACAACCTGTAGACAGGGGTGGCGCTGTTTTTGAAAGAAATCAATCATGTTTATAGAATTCTGGACAACTCCTTTAAGATCAATATTCCCACTAGTGACCCCAGAACAACAGGATGGGGCTTATTTCAAATGTATTTTTTTATAATATGAAGAATATAGCAGAATTTTGTTAAAGATGACATTTAAGTAGATGATCCTATGGAAACATTCCTCTTACTGACTCTACAGTTTGTAAATCCTATTTCATTAAACACTTGTAGGTAATTTTTAATCAATATCAGGAGTCCTGTGGTCACAATCCCCATCTCTTGGTCAGAGAATAAGAGGTTAGAAAGAGCGACTCTCCCTGGAGGAGCCGGGCTGTGTGACACAGACAATGATGGGAATGGATGTGTGTGTCTATGTGTGTGCTTGGTGTATACGTGTTTGTCTGTGTGTGTGTGCTCGGTGTATACGTGTTTGTGGGTGTGTGCTCGGTGTATACATGTAATATATAGTGCGTCACATACCTTGTGTTGTGTGTATGTAACATCCACATTTATAAATCCCAGCTGCACAGATGAGAGTTCCTGGGTGTAAACAGGTTGGCAATCACCCAACAAATGAGCAAATGCGGCTCATCATCGGGTGATTGGATGTTTATGGAGGAACAAAAATCCTTGCTCTCCACAGCACACCGGTGATTGTTCTGCACCCATCATTCTTCATCATCCTGTGTAAAAAGGCCGGAAACAAGCGCTGAATTACTTGAATATTATAAACCACGCTCATTCACCAGTCTGAATTCAGCGCTTGTTAGTGATGAGCGAGCATGCTCGCCACTACTCTGTACTCGCACAAGTATCACTGTACTCGGGCTACTCGGCGAGCACCGAGTAATCTCGCGATACTCGTGCTTTGCTCGTGGTCATCATCTCTGCATGTTGGCGCTCTTTTGAGAGCCAGCCCACGTGCAGGGATTAGCTGGCAGACCACTGCAATGCCACAGCCCTGTTAGTTGTGGCATAGCAGTGATTGGCCGCCCTGCACAGCGTGACCGAGCCTTTATAACTCCCGGCGCGCTGTGCTCGGCACACAGCCATCCAGACAGTCAGTGTAGGGAGAGTGTCTGCTGCTGCTTAGGGACAGATTTGCGGCCCTTATAGGTAGATCCGGAGCAGGGCTGCAAACTGCTGCTGACCACAACAGTCCTTCTCAGGACTAATCTAGGAGGATATAGGCAGGGTGATCCAGATCAGAGTCCAAGCTTTCCAGTGACCAGAACAGTCCTTCTCAGGACTAATCTAGGAGGATATAGGCAGGGTGATCCAGATCGGAGTCCAAGCTTTCCAGTGACCAGAACAGCCCTTCTCAGGACTAATCTAGGAGGATATAGGCACGGTGATACAGATCGGAATCCAAGTTTTTCTGTGACCATTAGAGTCACTGTTGTACTTACTACCTTAATACAGGTTAGGGACTAAAAATACTCTCCTGACACCATTACAGTCACCAGACTGTTGTACATACTACCTTGATACAGGTTAGGGACTAAATCCTCTCCTGAAACCATTACAGTCAGCAGACTGTTGTAATTACTACCTTCATACAGGTTAGGGACTAAAATCCTAATCTCTTGTGATCTGAACAGTCACCAGACTGGTGTACGTACTACCTTGATACAGGTTAGGGACTAAAATCCTAATCTCCTGTGATCTGACCAGTCACCAGACTGGTGTACGTCATACCTTGATACAGGTTAGGGCCTAAAATCCTTATCTCCTGTCACCATTACAGTCACCAGACTGGTGAAATTACTACCTTGATACAGGTTGGGGACTAAAATCCTAATCTCCTGTGATCTGACCAGTCACCAGACTGGTGTACGTCATACCTTGATACAGGTTAGGGCCTAAAATCCTAATCTCCTGTCACCATTACAGTCACTAGACTGGTGTAATTACTACCTTCATACAGGTTAGGGACTAAAATCCTAATCTCTTGTGATCTGAACAGTCACCAGACTGGTGTACGTCATACCTTGATACAGGTTAGGGACTAAAATCCTAATCTCCTGTCACCATTACAGTCACCAGACTGGTGTAATTACTACCTTGATACAGAGGTTAGGGACTAAAATCCTAATCTCCTGTGATCTGACCAGTCACCAGACTGGTGTACGTCATACCTTGATACAGGTTAGGACCTAAAATCCTAATCTCTGTCACCATTACAGTCACCAGACTGGTGAATTACTACCTTGATACAGGTTAGGGACTAAAATCCTAATCTCCTGTGATCTGACCAGTCACCAGACTGGTGTACGTCATACCTTGATACAGGTTAGGGACTAAAATCCTAATCTCCTGTGATCTATACAGTCACAGACTGGTGTAACATTACTACCTTGATACAGGTTAGGGACTAAAATCCTAATCTCTGTGATCCGAACAGTCACCAGACTGGTGTACGTCACTACCTTGATACAGGTTAGGGACTAAAATCCTAATCTCCTGTCACCATTACAGTCACCAGACTGGTGTAATTACTACCTTATACAGGTTAGGGACTAAAATCCTAATCTCTTGTGATCTGAACAGTCACCAGACTGGTGTACGTCATACCTTGATAAGGTTAGGACTAAAATCCTAATCTCCTGTCACCATTACAGTCACCAGACTGGTGTAATTACTACCTTGATACAGTTAGGGACTAAAATCCTAATCTCCTGTGATCTGACCAGTCACCAGACTGGTGTACGTCATACCTTGATACAGGTTAGGGACTAAAATCCTAATCTCTGTGTCGACCATTCACACCAGATGGTGTAACGTTCATACACTTGATACAGGTTAGGGACTAAAATCCTAATCTCCTGTGATTACTACAGTCACCAGACTGGTGTACGTCTACCTTGATACAGGTTAGGGACTAAAATCCTAATCTCCTGTCACCATTACAGTCACCAGACTGGTGTAATTACTACCTTGATACAGGTTAGGGACTAAAATCCTAATCTCTGTGATCTGACAGTCACCAGACTGGTGTACGTCATACCTTGATACAGGTTAGGGACTAAAATCCTAATCTCCTGTCACCATTACAGTCACCAGACTGGTGTAAATTACTACCCTTGATACAGGTTAGGGACTAAAATCCTAATCTCCTGTGATCTGACCAGTCACACAGACTGGTGTACGTCATACCTTGATACAGGTTAGGGCCTAAAATCCTAATCTCTGTCACCATTACAGTCACCAGACTGGTGTAATTACTACCTTCATACAGGTTAGGGACTAAAATCCTAATCTCTTGTGATCTGAACAGTCACCAGACTGGTGTACGTATACCTTGATACAGGTTAGGGACTAAAATCCTAATCTCCTGCGATCTTGACAGTCACCAGACTGGTGTACTCATACCTTGATACAGGTTAGGGACCTAAAATCCTAATCTCCTGTCACCATTACAGTCACCAGACTGGTATACGTACTACCTTGATACAGGTTAGGGACTAAAATCCTAATCTCTTGTGATCAACAGTCACCAGACTGGTGTAGTTACTACCTTGATACAGGTTAGGGACTAAAATCCTAATCTCCTGTGATCTGACCAGTCACCAGAACTGGTGTAGTCATACCTTGATACAGGTTAGGGACTAAAATCCTAATCTCCTGTGATCTGACAGTCACCAATCTGGTGTACGTCACTACCTTGATACAGGTTAGGGACTAAAATCCTAATCTCCTGTATCTGACAGTCACCAGACTGGTGTACGTCACTACCTTGATACAGGTTAGGGACTAATAAAAAAAAAAATCACTAACTAAAATCATCTCTTGTGATCTGAACAGTCACCAGACTGGTGTACGTCATACCTTGATACAGGTTAGGGACTAAAATCCTAATCTCCTGTCACCATTACAGTCACCAGACTGGTGTAATTACTACCCTGATACAGGTTAGGGACTAAAATCCTAATCTCCTGTGATCTGACCAGTCACCAGACTGGTGTACGTCATACCTTGATACAGGTTAGGGCCTAAAATCCTAATCTCTGTCACCATTACAGTCACCAGACTGGTTGTAATTACTACCTTCATACAGGTTAGGGACTAAAATCCTAATCTCTTGTGATCTGAACAGTCACCAGACTGGTGTACGTACTACCTTGATACAGGTTAGGGACTAAAATCCTAATCTCCTGTGATCTGACCAGTCACCAGACTGGTGTACGTCATACCTTGATACAGGTTAGGGCCTAAAATCCTAATCTCCTGTCACCATTACAGTCACCAGACTGGTGTAATTACTACCTTGATACAGGTTAGGGACTAAAATCCTAATCTCTTGTGATCTGAACAGTCACCAGACTGGTGTACGTACTACCTTGATACAGGTTAGGGCCTAAAATCCTAATCTCCTGTCACCATTACAGTCATCAGACTGGTGAAATTACTACCTTGATACAGGTTAGGGACTAAAATCCTAATCTCCTGTGATCTGACCAGTCACCAGACTGGTGTACGACATACCTTGATACAGGTTAGGGCCTAAAATCCTAATCTCCTGTCACCATTACAGTCACCAGACTGGTGTAATTACTACCTTGATACAGGTTAGGGACTAAAATCCTAATCTCTTGTGATCTGAACAGTCACCAGACTGGTGTACGTCATACCTTGATACAGGTTAGGGACTAAAATCCTAATCTCCTGTCACCATTACAGTCACCAGACTGGTGTAATTATTACCTTGATACAGGTTAGGGACTAAAATCTTAATCTCCTGTGATCTGACCAGTCACCAGACTGGTGTACGTCATACCTTGATACAGGTTAGGGCCTAAAATCCTAATCTCCTGTCACCATTACAGTCACCAGACTGGTGTAATTACTACCTTCATACAGGTTAGGGACTAAAATCCTAATCTCTTGTGATCTGAACAGTCACCAGACTGGTGTACGTACTACCTTGATACAGGTTAGGGACTAAAATCCTAATCTCCTGTGATCTGACCAGTCACCAGACTGGTGTACGTACTACCTTGATACAGGTTAGGGCCTAAAATCCTAATCTCCTGTCACCATTACAGTCACCAGACTGGTGTAATTACTACCTTCATACAGGTTATGGACTAAAATCCTAATCTCTTGTGATCTGAACAGTCACCAGACTGGTGTACGTACTACCTTGATACAGGTTAGGGACTAAACTCCTAATCTCCTGTGACCTCTACAGTCACCAGACAGTTGTCGCAGTATACAGGCAAAATGCGCAAGGGTGTTGGCAAGGGCGTTGGCAAGGAACAAGGAAGTGGACGTGATGGTGGTGCAGGCAGAGGCCGAGGTCGTGTGCAAGCACTAATTTCGCAACAACAAAGGGCCACATCTCCTCGCTCGCACGTCCTGTCCCAAATTCTTGGAGCCCTCAGCAGTACACCGCTGTTGAAGCAAGAGCAGTGTCAACAGGTTGTTACTTGGATAGCGGATAATGCTTCAAGTCAGATGGGCACCTCCACAAACACCCTGTCTTCCACACGGTCAAGTGTCAGTAGCCGTGATACTGCACCGCACATTTCCCAACCTGATCCTCCTTCCTACCACCAGGCCGAGTACACGTCCACGGACATTACTGATCCCACACTAGGACACTCGGAAGAGCTGTTCACGTATCCATTCGCAGAATCTGGCCTGTCGCCACTTCCTCTTGAAGTGGGTGATGAGGAGATGGTATGTACAGATGCCCAAATATTTGAGCAGCCA
The DNA here is from genome assembly GCA_033576535.1 of Allobates femoralis. NCBI lineage: Eukaryota > Metazoa > Chordata > Amphibia > Anura > Aromobatidae > Allobates > Allobates femoralis. Next base: position 284,236,922 of record JARQOC010000005.1, read on the forward strand.
CGTTCTCACGAACGGAACGTTGCCAAAGTGTCTCAACAAGGGGTGGACGATGATGAGACACAATTGCCAGGAAGTCAGGAGGAGGATCAGGGTGCGGAAGAGGAAGACGACGTGGTGGATGATCCAGTAGCTGACCCAACATGGCAGGAGGATATGCAGAGCGAGGCCAGCAGTGCACAGGGGGAGGGAGGCGTAGCATCCCAACAGGCAGTACGAAGCAGGGTCGGGTCCGCAGGCAGAAGGCAGGCAACCGTTCCCCGGAACAACAACAACACGACTCAAGGTGCCTGTGCAAATGTTCGGTCTTCCCGAGTCTGGGAGTTTTTTAAGTTGGCTCCAGAAGACTCAAAAAAGGCCATTTGCCACACCTGCCATGCCAGTATCAGCAGGGGTACGAAAACTAGCAGCCTGACCACCACCAGCATGATCAGGCACATGTCAGCCAAGCACCCGACTTTGTGGGAAGTACAACAGAGTCGAGGAGCGGTGCTTGCTGATGTCACTGCTACGTCATTGCCTGTTGTGCGTGCGAGCCAATCCCCTGTCCATGCTGGCCGCGAACAAGCCTCCGGCCCTGCACCTGAAGTTTCCCACGCACAAATTACACCACCATCAAGCACGTCCTTGTCCCAGCGCAGCGTTCAATTATCCATTCAGCAAACATTTGAACGCAGGCGCAAATACGCTACCAACGCCCCACATGCCACAGTCCTGAATGATCACATTTCGCGACTCATAGCGCTAGAAATGTTGCTTTTCCGGCTGGTGGAGACGGAAGCATTCCGCGACCTGATGGCGGCTGCTGTCCCACGTTACTCGGTCCCCAGCCGCCACTATTTCTCCAGATGTGCCGTCCCCGCATTGCATAACCACGTGTCCAACAGCATCACACGTGCCCTGAACAACGCTGTTTCAGCCAAAGTCCACCTAACCACAGACACGTGGACAAGTGCTTGTGGGCAAGGCCGCTACATCTCCTTGACGGCACACTGGATTAATATTGTGGAGGCTGGGACCCAGTCTGAGCAAGGGACGGAACACGTCCTTCCCACACCAAGGATAGCAGGCCCTACCTCTGTCAGGGTTTCACCGACACTCTACAGCTCCGGAATGTCATGCTCCTCAGCCTCCTCCTCCTGCGCATCCTCATCCACTGTACCCTCCACACCAGTCCCAAGCTGGAAGCACTGCAGCACTGACTCTGCAAAGCGGCAACAGGCTGTGCTGAAGCTAGTCTGCATAGGTGACAAACCCCACAATGCAGAAGAGGTGTGGACAGCTCTGAAACAGCAGGCAGATCACTGGCTCACACCTCTGAACCTAAAGCCAGGAAAGGTCGTGTGTGACAATGGCCGGAACCCGGTGGCAGCTTTGAGGCGAGGCCAGCTGATGCATGTTCCATGCGTGGCCCATGTGCTCAACCTGGTGGTTCAGAGGTTTGTGAAGTCATACCAAGAGGTGTCTGAACTGCTGGTAAAAGTTCGCCGTCTGTCTGCACATTTTCGCAAGTCACCTGCTGCTTCAGCCGGCCTTGCCGGCTTTCAGCGCCGTTTGCGTCTTCCGGCCCACAGACTGGTGTGTGATGTCCCCACGCGTTGGAATTAAACTCTGCACATGTTGGTCAGGATATGTGAGCAGAAGAGGGCAGTTGTGGACTACCTGCATCACCTAAGCCGTCGGGAAATGGGTCAAACTCCACACATAACACCTGAGGAGTGGAGATGGATGTCGGACCTATGTACCGTCCTCCAAAACTTTAAGGACTCCACCAAGATGGTGAGCGGCGATGATGCCATTATTAGCGTCACCATACCACTACTCTGCCTTCTAAAATGGTCTCTGCTGAAAATCAAAGAGGATGCATTGCAGGCCGAGCGCGATGACTTGGTGCAAGAAACAGTAGTGGGTGTGGGTGAAAACACACAGCCCAGCCTCATCTCATCACAACGTGCAGTGGAGGACTATGACGAGGAGGAGGAGGATGAAGACATGGAGCAACTCTCTGGCCAAATTGAGGATATGACATGCACACCACTCATACCCTCGATTCAGCGTGGCTGGCCAGAGGACAGGGGAGATGAGGAGGAGGAGGAGGACAGCATGTTCAGTCATCGTGTTGGTCTGGATACTGAAGTGATGGCTGTTAAGAGTCTGGCGCACATGGCTGACTTTATGGTAAGCTGCCTGGCTCGTGACCCTCGCGTTCAGAACATCTTGGCCGACAATCAGTACTGGTTGGCAACACTGTTAGACCCACGCTACAAGGAGAACTTTATGTCTCTCATTCCTGAGGCGGAGAGGTCAGCCAAAATGCAGCAGTTCTACAGGGCCATAGTCACGGAAGTAGGCAAATCATTCCCCTCACAAAACGCTAGCGGCATAGGTCAGGATTCGGTGGACAACCAAGGCGTACGGCCGAGAGATGCACAAGTCCAATCCGCCAGAGGTAGGGGAACTGTCTTTACGATGTGGGACAGTTTTCTCAGCCCCTCACGTACCACAGCCCCTGAGGTGCGGGGTACTGCCACCAGAAATGCTAAGTTTGGGCAGATGCTGAAGGAGTACCTTGCAGATCGAACAACTGTACTGCGAGATTCCTCTGTGCCTTTCAATTATTGGGTCTCCAAGCTGGACACGTGGCATGAATTGGCTCTCTACGCCTTGGGAGTCATGGCCTGCCCTGCCGCTAGCGTTTTATCAGAGCGTGTTTTCAGTGTTGCAGGTGGAATCATCACTGATAAACGCACCCGCCTGTCAACTGAAAATGCTGACAGGCTGACTCTGATCAAGATGAACAAGGGTTGGATTGGGCTAGACTTCACCACACCACCAGCAAATGACAACTGAATTAAAATTTTGTTATGTGAATTTGCCATGTACCTCCACTCACCCATGGGTACACACTTCAGGACTTTGGCTAATCGCTGGACTGCTCCTCCTTCTCCTCATGTGACACCATGATGACCGTTACAATAGTTAGGCTGTTGTTTGAGGTATACCCGCAGTGGTAAATTTTTTCGCCCATTCTTTTAGAATGGGCATTACAACGACAGGAGACCCGCTGCTTTTCAATGGGAAAAATGTTTTGAGGCCCTCCTGCACGTCTCTATCCAGGGACAATGAGGAGCCTCCCAATTTTTGGCTGCCCTGGCCAAAGGGCTATACTACAATACACCCAGTTCTTGTTTACAGGCCCTCCTGCACGTCTCTATCCAGGGACAATGAGGACCCTCCCAATTTTTGGCTGCCCTGGCCAAAGGGCTATACTACAATACACCCACTTGAGGGTTACAGGCCCTACTACATGTCTGTATGCATGGGTCATTGTTGAACCTCCCAATTTTTGGCTGCCCTGACCAAAGGGCTATACTACAATACACCCACTTGAGGGTTACAGGCCCTACTACATGTCTGTATGCATGGGTCATTGTTGAACCTCCCAATTTTTGGCTGCCCTGGCCAAAGGGCTATACTACAATACACCCAGTTCTTGTTTACAGGCCCTCCTGCACGTCTCTATCCAGGGACAATGAGGAGCCTCCCAATTTTTGGCTGCCCTGGCCAAAGGCCTATACTACAATAACCCAGTTCTTGTTTACAGGCCCTCCTGCACGTCTCTATCCAGGGACAATGAGGAGCATCCCAATTTTTGGCTGCCCTGGCCAAAGGCTAATACTACAATACACCACTTGAGGGTTACAGGCCCTACTACATGTCTGTATGCATGGGTCATTGTTGAACCTCCCAATTTTTGGCTGCCCTGGCCAAAGGGCTATACTACAATACACCCACTTGAGGGTTACAGGCCCTACTACATGTCTGTATGCATGGGTCATTGTTGAACCTCCCAATTTTTGGCTGCCCTGGCCAAAGGCTATACTACAATACACCCAGTTCTTGTTTACAGGCCCTCCTGCACGTCTCTATCCAGGGACAATGAGGAGCCTCCCAATTTTTGGCTGCCCTGGCCAAAGGCTATACTACAATACACCCACTTGAGGGTTACAGGCCCTACTACATGTCTGTATGCATGGGTCATTGTTGAACCTCCCAATTTTTGGCTGCCCTGGCCAAAGGACTATACTACAATACACCCAGTTCTTGTTTACAGGCCCTCCTGCACGTCTCTATCCAGGGACAATGAGGAGCCTCCCAATTTTTGGCTGCCCTGGCCAAAGGGCTATACTACAATACACCCAGTTCTTGTGTTACAGGCCTCTGCACGTCTCTATCAGGGACAATGAGGACCTCCCAATTTTTGGCTGCCCTGGCCAAAGGCTATACTACAATACACCCACTTGAGGGTTACAGGCCCTACTACATGTCTGTATGCATGGGTCATTGTTGAACGTCCCAATTTTTGGCTGCCCTGGCCAAAGGGCTATACTACAATACACCCATCTTGTTTACAGGCCCTCCTGCACGTCTCTATCCAGGGACATGAGGGACCTCCCAATTTTTGGCTGCCCTGGCCAAAGGCTATACTACAATACACCCATTGAGGGTTACAGGCCCTACTACATGTCTGTATGCATGGGTCATTGTTGAACCTCCCAATTTTTGGCTGCCCTGGCCAAAGGCTATACTACAATACACCCACTTGAGGGTTACAGGCCCTACTACATGTCTGATGCATGGGTCATTGTTGAACCTCCAATTTTTGGCTGCCCTGGCCAAAGGCTATACTACAATACACCCACTGAGGTTCGTTACAGGCCCTCACTACATGTCTGTATGCATGGGTCAATGAGTTGAACCTCCCAATTTTTGGCTGCCCTGGCCAAAGGCTATACTACAATAACCCAGTTCTTGTTTACAGGCCCTCCTGCACGTCTCTATCCAGGGACAATGAGGAGCCTCCCAATTTTTGGCTGCCCTGGCCAAAGGCTATACTACAATAATACACAATACACCCACTTGAGGGTTACAGGCCCTACTACATGTCTGTATGCATGGGTCATTGTTGAACCTCCCAATTTTTGGCTGCCCTGGCCAAAGGCTATACTACAATACACCCACTTGGGTTTACAGGCCCTACTACATGTCTCTATGCAGGAGTCATTGGTGAACCTCCCAATTTTTGGCTGCCCTGGCCAAAGGGCTATACTACAATACACCACTTAGGTTACAGGCCCTCTGACATGTCTGTATCAGATGGGATCAATTGTGTGAAGCCTACTCAACACCATTTTTAAGGCTGCACCTGGACAATGGGCTAATACTGCTCAAGTATACATACACCACTTGAGGGTTACAGGCCCTACTACATGTCTGTATGCATGGGTCATTGTTGAACCTCCCAATTTTTGGCTGCCCTGGCCAAAGGCTATACTACAATACACCCAGTTCTTGTTTACAGGCCCTCCTGCACGTCTCTATCCAGGGACAATGAGGAGCCTCCCAATTTTTGGCTGCCCTGGCCAAAGGCTATACTACAATACACCCAGTTCTTGTTTACAGGCCCTCCTGCACGTCTCTATCCATGGGACAATGGACCTCCCAATTTTTGGCTGCCCTGGCCAAAGGCTATACTACAATACACCCACTTGAGGGTTACAGGCCCTACTACATGTCTGTATGCATGGGTCATTGTTGAACCTCCCAATTTTTGGCTGCCCTGGCCAAAGGGCTATACTACAATACACCCAGTTGCTGTTTACAGGCCCTCTCATGTCTTATCAGGGACAATGAGGAAGCCTCCCAATTTTTGGCTGCCCTGGCCAAAGGCTATACTACAATACACCCAGTTCTTGTTTACAGGCCCTCCTGCACGTCTCTATCCAGGGACAATGAGGAGCCTCCCAATTTTTGGCTGCCCTGGCCAAAGGCCTATACTACAATACACCCACTTGAGGGTTACAGGCCCTACTACATGTCTGTATGCATGGGTCATTGTTGAACCTCCCAATTTTTGGCTGCCCTGGCCAAAGGCTATACTACAATACACCCAGTTCTTGTTTACAGGCCCTCCTGACGTCTCTATCCAGGGACAATTGAGACCCCCAATTTTTGGCTGCCCTGGCCAAAGGCCTATACTACAATACACCCAGTTCTTGTTTACAGGCCCTCCTGCACGTCTCTATCCAGGGACAATGAGGAGCCTCCCAATTTTGGCTGCCCTGGCCAAAGGGCTATACTACAATACACCCACTTGAGGGTTACAGGCCCTACTACATGTCTGTATGCATGGGTCATTGTTGAACCTCCCAATTTTTGGCTGCCCTGACCAAAGGGCTATACTACAATACACCCAGTTCTTGTTTACAGGCCCTCCTGCACGTCTCTATCCAGGGACAATGAGGAGCCTCCCAATTTTTGGCTGCCCTGGCCAAAGGCCTATACTACAATACACCCAGTTCTTGTTTACAGGCCCTCCTGCACGTCTCTATCCAGGGACAATGAGGAGCCTCCCAATTTTTGGCTGCCCTGGCCAAAGGCCTATACTACAATACACCCACTTGAGGGTTACAGGCCCTACTACATGTCTGTATGCATGGGTCATTGTTGAACCTCCCAATTTTTGGCTGCCTTGGCCAAAGGCTATACTACAATACACCCAGTTCTTGTTTACAGGCCCTCCTGCACGTCTCTATCCAGGGACAATGAGGAGCCTCCCAATTTTTGGCTGCCCTGGCCAAAGGCCTATACTACAATACACCCACTTGAGGGTTACAGGCCCTACTACATGTCTGTATGCATGGGTCATTGTTGAACCTCCCAATTTTTGGCTGCCCTGGCCAAAGGGCTATACTACAATACACCCACTTGAGGGTTACAGGCCCTACTACATGTCTGTATGCATGGGTCATTGTTGAACGTCCCAATTTTTGGCTGCCCTGGCCAAAGGGCTATACTACAATACACCCAGTTCTTGTTTACAGGCCCTCCTGCACGTCTCTATCCAGGGACAATGAGGAGCCTCCCAATTTTTGGCTGCCCTGGTCAAAGGCCTATACTACAATACACCCACTTGAGGGTTACAGGCCCTACTACATGTCTGTATGCATGGGTCATTGTTGAACCTCCCAATTTTTGGCTGCCCTGGCCAAAGGACTATACTACAATACACCCAGTTCTTGTTTACAGGCCCTCCTGCACGTCTCTATCCAGGGACAATGAGGAGCCTCCCAATTTTTGGCTGCCCTGGCCAAAGGGCTATACTACAATACATCCAATTCTTGTTTACAGGCCCTCCTGCACGTCTCTATCCAGGGACAATGAGGAGCCTCCCAATTTTTGGCTGCCCTGGCCAAAGGCCTATACTACAATACACCCACTTAAGGGTTACAGGCCCTACTACATGTCTGTATGCATGGGTCAGTGTTGAACCTCCCAATTTTTGGCTGCCCTGGCCAAAGGGCTATACTACAATACACCCACTTGAGGGTTACAGGCCCTACTACATGTCTGTATGCATGGGTCATTGTTGAACCTCCCAATTTTTGGCTGCCCTGGCCAAAGGGCTATACTACAATACACCCAGTTCTTGTTTACAGGCCCTCCTGCACGTCTCTATCCAGGGACAATGAGGAGCCTCCCAACTTTTGGCTGCCCTGGCCAAAGGGCTATACTACAATACACCCACTTGAGGTTACAGGCCCTACTACATGTCTGTATGCATGGGTCATTGTTGAACCTCCCAATTTTTGGCTGCCCTGACCAAAGGGCTATACTACAATACACCCAGTTCTTGTTTACAGGCCCTCCTGCACGTCTCTATCCAGGGACAATGAGGAGCCTCCCAATTTTTGGCTGCCCTGGCCAAAGGCCTATACTACAATACACCCAGTTCTTGTTTACAGGCCCTCCTGCACGTCTCTATCCAGGGACAATGAGGAGCCTCCAATTTTTGGCTGCCCTGGCCAAAGGCCTATACTACAATACACCCACTTGAGGGTTACAGGCCCTACTACATGTCTGTATGCATGGGTCATTGTTGAACCTCCCAATTTTTGGCTGCCTTGGCCAAAGGGCTATACTACAATACACCCAGTTCTTGTTTACAGGCCCTCCTGCACGTCTCTATCCAGGGACAATGAGGACCTCCCAATTTTTGGCTGCCCTGGCCAAAGGGCTTTACTACAATACACCCACTTGAGGGTTACAGGCCCTACTACATGTCTGTATGCATGGGTCATTGTTGAACCTCCCAATTTTTGGCTGCCCTGGCCAAAGGGCTATACTACAATACACACAGTTCTTGTTTACAGGCCCTCCTGCACGTCTCTATCCAGGGACAATGAGGAGCCTCCCAATTTTTGGCTGCCCTGGCCAAAGGCCTATACTACAATACACCCACTTGAGGGTTACAGGCCCTACTACATGTCTGCATGCATGGGTCATCGTTGAACCTCCCAATTTTTGGCTGCCCTGACCAAAGGGCTATACTACAATACACCCACTTGAGGGTTACAGGCCCTACTACATGTCTGTATGCATGGGTCATTGTTGAACCTTCCAATTTTTGGCTGCCCTGGCCAAAGGGCTATACTACAATACACCCAGTTCTTCTTTACAGGCCCTCCTGCATGTCTGTATCCAGGGGCATTGGTGAACCTCCCAATTTTGGACTGCCCTGGCAAAGGAAGATAAATGGGCACATTATTTCAAGACAGGGCTTCATGTTCGTCTCTTCTCAGGGTCATCGGAGTGCCGCACAATGTTTTAACGTAAAATCTTTCATGTAATCACAAAAAGTAACATACAACAGCTGTATCTCACTATTGGGTATGTGCCCTTAACATTTCCACCCTAAATATTCATTTTGGTGTAATTTTGGAAGGTTTTCTGGAGACTCCGTAAAATTGGCGTGAAACTCGGACAACATTGTTCACAGCTGTGACTTTTGAGTGAGAAATGCTTCAAGGGGTCTTCCCCATGGTGTTGCCATGTCATTTGAGCACTCTTCTGAGACTTTTGTGACATTTTTAGGGTTTTTCCATGCTGCCGGCAGTCATTTCATTAAAATACTCGTGTCTCCCATGGGATAACATTGGGCTCGTTACTCGGGCCGAGTACACGAGTATCTTGGGATGCTCGGCCCGAGCTTCGAGCACCCGAGCATTTTAGTACTCGCTCATCACTAGCGCTTGTAAATGTAACCTAAATTTCTGAGTGGGACGGTGCAATATGTGAGCATTTAGGGCCCCACTTTAACCTTTTGCCCAGGGCCCCACTTTGCCTAAAACCGGCCCTGACCTTGTGACACTTGTCAATGATTTTAACCTGCATTAATAAAGAAATAAATTAAATGAAGACTGAAGTCCTGTGCTGGAGTTTCCTCATACTAATCTAATCAGTGGATTACAGACGCCTCACACCTCAGCAGAAAGGGGCCTCCAAGGTAAATTCCAGTAGCAGCACCTATCCCTTCCCCTTTTCCCTGGATTATCTTGAACAGATTAGTAGTCACAAGCAAAGGCAAGCCCTGATTGCCTTGCAGCCCTCCATGAGCAGTCCACCTCCACAGGGGAATGTCTTAACTGTGTGGGTTCCTGAGGGATGACATGAACACAGGAATTCTTTTCATTTTAAACTGTGGCCGAACACATATATTGTGGGCATGCTTCTTGAATGTTACAGGGACCACACAATTCACATTAACTTGACATTTAACCACAGACTGCTCCCTTTGCTCTGGTATCTCTACTCTTACTTTCATATTTTCCATGGCCATCCACCAACCATCCACTACTACATCCATCTGGACTTTCCAGGGTTGCTCGGCACTCATCAGTAAACAAGACTGGTTGAAAATTAGTCTTCATGTAAGTCTGGGCCCACTGCAACCGTTTCTGCTTATGAGCACTGTTTAGGGGTGGCCGAATAGTAGGTTTATGCACCACAGCAAGCCTTTGAAGGATCCTACACCTTGAGGTTCGAGGGATTCCAGAGGCACCAGCAGCTTCAAATATCTGTTTGCTGGTTTGTAAGGCTTTTTTTAGCAGCTGCTCTCTTAATCCGATGAACTTGCCTGGCAGAAACCTTCCTCATTCTCCCTTTATCTGCACGACCACATCTGTGCTCAGAATCAGCCACAAATCTCTTCAATGTACGATGATCACGCTTAAGTTTTCGTGAAATATCTAATGTTTTCATCCCTTGGTCAAGGTAGTGCACTATTTGTTGCTTATTGGCAGCAGAGAGATCCTTTTTCTTTCCTATGTTACTTGAAAACTGTGGCCTGCGTAATATTGTGGAACACCCAGTTTTCCTTTTATTGGGCTCACCTGCCAAACTAATTATCACAGGTATCTGAGATTGATTTCAGTGATCCAAAGAACTCTGAGACACAATCCCATCAATGGGTTTCATTAAAAATAAAACAAAAAAACAACCATATGATACTTAAAACCAATTTGCATAATATTTTGGAACACAGTGTCAATTCCACATAGTATAAACTTTTACATTCCTGACAATTCTCTAAGTCTTTTCCCTGAGCAGAGTATGAAAACAAGTGGAGCTTAGGTCAAGTGTGAGGGTTTAGAGTGTGGACAGCATCAGGAGAGCACTAGGACTCCGCAGTTTCCTGCCTGAGGAGAGAAAGGGAGCCCGGGAGACCCCAGGGGCAAAGCAGATGACAGAGAAAGTTAAAGGGAAAAGTAGTGAGGAGTCTGGTGTGGAGGACAATGAGAAGAATTAACTGCTCAGCAGTGTTAAGTCTGAAGTTGAAGAAGTCTTCCTCTGCACCCTGCTCAGTGGAAATTCATAGTCTCTTGCCCTGATAAAGCTGTATTTCTGCATTCAGACGAGTGCAGAGCATGTGAGATCTGTGTGACTCTTTGGGAGTTCAGTGGAATTCCATGCTGAATGGACTAGACACTTTGCGCTGAAAGGGTCGAGCAGCCAGCACCCAAAAGAGGACAAAAGTATGTGGTCTGTTGCCAGGGGAACTGTGATCTAGTGCTATAGAACTGACTAGATTCTATGTCATCCATGATGAGAAGATCCTGACAAGCCCTGGCGTAGTGTCGTCCCCTGAACGTACTCTGAGGCTCCAGAACCGTAAATCCCCAGCGTGTGGGCTTGGCATTGGCCAACAAGATACGGACCCATTTTATTTTTGGTATAGTTGTTTTGACGCTGAAGATTCTTGGGACTGGCTATAGCCAAAGCGAATCAAAGGCCTGTGTGGGACTGCACCAGAAGTTAACAGTACCATGACCTTAGAAATCCGGGTATACCAAAGCAAGGTGTATAATAACAATTAATAAAAAAAGCCAAGAAGCCAGCGCTGCCTGTGGTTAGCACGCAATACAAAAAGTGCATATGCACATATTAATTTCTAACTGTACTTTAAACTGAGACATTTAGCAAACAATTGATCAATTCTTTGAGCTAACCCACCACGACACAGCATTCTCAGATGGGGAAGTACTACTCTATATTTTTTATATACGCTGTGGCATTAGAGCCTCCTGAATGCATTAAAAGCACGTTGATTTCCACTGAAGAAAAAGCTGAGCTTTGTAGTCCGCGCTGACCTCAAGTAACTTCCAGTCCAGTAAAGGGTTAATCAGGTTCTGGTTTATTTGCCCAAGCGTTTCGTGGCTTTAAATCTGCCACTTCATCAGGGTTATAAGTGGCAGATTTAAAGCCACGAAACGCGTAGGCAAATAAACCAGAACCTGATTAACCCTTCACTGGACTGGAAGTTTCTTGAGGTCAGCGCGGACTACAAAGCCCAGCTTTTTCTTCGGTGGAAATCATTTATCTTCAGTGCGCTCCTGCAGCGACCATTACCAGGCTCTCTCAGTTTGTAGTGGCTCTCACAACCACTGCAGGCGAGTCACACCGATTGGGGGGACTGGACTATTTATTAAGACGATAATGCCCTATGTGCGCTCCCCATTTATCCTTTTTTAAAAGCACGTTAACAATCGTTGTATTTTCATGCCTTAGTATTATTAGTTTTGCTAAGTTTGTACTCAGTGTGCCATTTCCGAGGTTCTCATAGAAAATCTTCACCTGATTTACATCTGTATCATACTCAACTAATTAGAAGTCTTTGTTTTGTGTAGTTGTTAGGTAAATTTGTACTGTTCCTCAGTGTAATCCACATGAGTCGGGGAAATTTTGGAATTGGCACATTGATTTCAGCTTTATGCTGGGTGAGTGAAGCTAATAGGAATAGTAGTCCTAGGGAACCTGACAGTATTATATCCTATCCTGAATCTTACTCCAATCCCTTTCCAGTAAAGAAGGTATTGCTTATTTCTGCCTTGGTCTTAGTTTGTGTCTCACTGGATCTTATTCGGACCTCCGGTCATTACATGAATCCATTTTCCCTGGCAGATCCATTAAATGTTTTCAAATACATCTCAAGAAGCTCAGGTTCTGTTTAAGTTCTCTTCTTGGCCAGATCCCTTAAAAATGTTACCATACAGAACCCGACAAGTCCTTGAGTTTTTTCCTTTTTTCTCTCCCCATACTGTGGATGGCAGTCCTGTGACAAGTTGTTAGCTGCATGAGAGGTAGGGGACTAAGGAGACAGTCCATGGGGTAAAAGTGGAAGTCCCTGTGGCAAAAAGGGCAGTCCATGTCACAGGGTCCTTGGTGAAGGGGTATCAGTGGTCCAAATTCCTGCCATTCAGGAGGGGGAAGTGTGCAAGTAGCGCAAACAAACAGGGGAGGGACACAAATACATTTTTCTTTGGCCACTTTCTTTTGGCTGGCAACTTCCAGACAAATGCCTCCAGGCAGGCCACCCTCATGGATGCAGAACAGTCCTGGTCTTGTGTGGGCTCCAGAGGAACCAGAGAGCAGTTATTTTAAAACCGGCTACTAGATGGCCACATTACATATTCAAATACAGTATTCATCCTATTATAAATATTATCACATATTATCACATAAATTCAATGCAAATTTTACCACAATTCACTTCAATCTCATTCTTTTGTAAGCGATGTCTTCAGGGCTGGGGGCAGACAGGCTCAACACCTTCTCACAAGTGTACATTGTAAAGAGGAACACTGCTGAGCAAAACCCAATCCTACCTCTGCAAGTAACATCACCTCTGTTTCTCAATTATTTCAGCATCTCAGCATGCATTAAGCCTATAACCTGAAGTGAGCCTCAGTCCACTAAACTGCTCTTCCCTCTCCTAGTGTATCCTGAACCATCCCTGGTAGAATGTGAGTCTTCATGGGCAGGGTCCTCTCTCATCCTGTACCTGTCTGTGCCTTGTATTGTTCATGAATATTGTACTTGTCTGTATTGTGTATACCCCTTTTTTCACATAAAAAGCACCATAGAATAAATAGTGCTATAATAATAAATAATAAAAATAATATTGATACACTGGGGGTTCTTAAAGGAAAGCTGTCAGGCCAAAAATCCATATGTAACTGCTATTATATTCTAATTCCTTTCTCTAAGCTCTCTCTATTCATGTATTTCTATTATTTATGCTTCTCTATCCTATCCTCTGTAAACTTCAAAATAAAAGATTAATTCCCTCTGTCAATCACAGTGATTTCTCTGCTGGCCATCCCCAATCAATGCTTAATTACACTGTCCTGCCTCCTTTCTGATCTGTCTGTTGTACGACTCATTCACAGCAGACAGAAAAGGGAGGGGGAGGAGGTGGGAGTTTAGCTGGTCTTCATGTCATTGTGTGTATGAGACATGTGTAGTGGGTGCAGTCTGAGATATTTCTATGTGATTATGAGAACATTTGATCATTTGCTCAGCAGATACACACTGCATGTCTGCAGAAAATACAAAGTTTATATATACACATAGAAATCTTACAGGCTGCAGCACAAAACACCTCCCCCCTCCTAGCCCAGATCAAAAAGGGGAGGGAGATAACACAAGCCTGGATGGGTGTGGATATTTAAATAACACATACAGCAACTGGAATATTCGGTTGGAAATATAATGGAGAGGACAAATGCACCAGATCCATGCAGGGTATAAAGATGGTGATAACATGGAAACTAAAAAGTGCACAATAATGGTTTTACATGTTATTAAAAGGTCTGCCCAGACCCTATTCAAGCGTAATATTACTATAATACTGGAAAATGACCTGACAGTGTCCCTTTAAACGAGGTGTGATAACCAAGAATTTGGGGAAAAAAAATAAAGCAGAGTAAAAATGGAATGGTAGGGACGTTTTAATTAAAATTTATTAGAAAACAAAATTGATAATTACAATAAATAGCCATTTAGGAATAAAATCAATATATTAATTTCAGACCACTGCTTTAAGAACAACAGTAAATTGAAAAATTACTTGTATTTACAAAGACTGTCCTGCAATAACCATTTATGACAATGAGAATAACCATTTAACTTGGGGCTATATGGCAGGTTGTACAGCCAAAGATGGCTCTACATCACTGCTAAATGACTGCAAGTAAATGGGGTTACTTTTTGTCTAGCAAGGCATCCTGAACACAACAAGCAAAGTCACAGCAAATACAAATGTTTCCAAATTTTTGTGTATTGTTTGTTGCAGTTGCTCTTCGTAACAGGTTGCAATTCCCTTTTAATTCACTTGCAATAGTCTGCAATATGAAAGCAGCAATCTTTGGCTTTACGACCTGTGTTGACACAAAGAATCCATTCACTAATCTAATAGTTGGCTATGTTGCTGCTTGTAGACTTTGGGGAGGTTGAAGGTGTTGCTCAGAGATGGATGCTCTTTTGTCCATATTCATAGAATCTCTGCTTAGATTAACGCAAGAGTTTTTCAATTTTGTTCTGGGAGATTTATTTTAGTTGGGCTCTTAGGTCGATCGCTTCCCTCAAACACCCCGTAGTGGGGTGCACAAGGAGCTTCTTTTCAGCTAGTTTTTAATTTCTTCTCACAGTAAAGAAATTGTAATTTACTATCTTTTTTCTATCTCGAGGAAAGTGCAATACACTCCCCTCGAAATACTGCTTTGTGTGCCTCCCAAAGGATAGAGATCAAAGGAGCCAACGGGGCATTTTCAATAAAGTAGTTAGATAGAGACATGCAGAGCCTCTCACAGGTATCCATGTTAGTCAGTAGCAATTCATTGAGTCTCCAATGCGTCACCCTATGTGGGGCCCCATAAATGCCAAGATCAGCTATAAGAGGGGCATGGTCTGACCACGAAATACTCCCTATATTTCTTTGCAGTAGGGATCGTAACGCTAAGAAATTACCAAAAAGGTAATCTATCCTGCTATGAGACTGATGGGGATGGGAGTAAAAAGTATAGTGCCTTGTTGCAGGGTTAGGTATTTTGGACTGGTAGTAGAGGTACCAGTACTCAGATGTCCCAGTGTCGTTGGTGTATTTTCCTCTCTGGCAGCAGCGCGGACTTTAAGGTACTTCGTCCAAAATACCTGATCACAGCACCGCACCTCGTGGAAGTACAGTCCCTGCAGCAGCTGCATTGTTCGAGCGATTACGCTGGTTGTGTGCTACACAACCGGACCAGGTGAGCAAATCTGATTTTTTCACATTTACGTGCCTATAAAGGATAAGACCCTATGTGCGCATTCTCAACCCTCTAGATTGTTGCAGGGTTGTCCACTCTCCACAGATCATACAGTCCATATCTGTGAACCAGTCTACGAAAGGCCGTCGAGTCACCAGACCTGCCAGAACCTTTCGAGGGAACAGATTTCAAGTGGAGTCCATTTGGTCAGAAAAGGCTAAGTTGAAGTCTCCCCCGATAATTTGCACTTGTCCTCGGGTTGAGGGGAAAGTGTCCTATTTTTATGGACTGTCCTTGAATTCCTGGATAGTTAACAACCATGCTGTATCACCCTTCAAAGAACAAGTGTATACATAAATTACATATTTTATTGCTACAGTCGTGTGCTCCTTTCTTTCTTTAAATACTGACGCATTTCTGTGCGTATAATGGAGCAGAAATATGGTAACAACTAGTGCAGCTTGGACTTGAGACGTTGCCACAATCAAACAGTTTTGTGCAGATGCTATTAGAAATGTATTCAGCATAACTTTAGGCCGGGGTTCCACCGGCGTATGTGTGGTGCCCCGCAAAGCAGGCGTCACAGAGGGGTACTGCACCTGTAAAAGAGGTGCAGATGCTCCAGCTGCAGGTGGACCCTAGGATGGTGCGTGGGACCCATTCCAACACTCCCACACTAGTATATACGGTGGGAGGTTACCCGGGAGGGAATAAAAGCACCTCTAAGGGGAACAAGGAAGTCTTTGCCTCTACGTTTTGCTGCTAGGTCACTCGGCTGAGGGACCAAGAGGAGAGAATGGAGGAAGAAGAGAGAGTCTAAGGAGAAAGGAGCTTTTCAGAAGAGCAGCCGGTTTGGGAAGAGGGGCCGTTGTTAGGTTCTCCCAGACAGCTTACTGGGCACCGGAGCCCGCAGACTGCCGTTGCTACAAGCACGACAGAGAATTCGGATTCCCTTGGAGTCTTCAATTCTCCCGGGCACCAGAGCAGTCCATAAGAGGGTACCAGGCACCGCCAAAGGAACGAGCGGCCAGCCAGTAGAGGGTTACCCGACGGCAGCGAAGGTGAGAGAGGAAAGGAGGTCAGGCTGATTCCAAGTCACCAGGCTTTACACCAAAACTGAAAAGCAGGGAAGAGCAGATGCGGGTTAGTGAAAGAAGACACCAAGGGTTCCACCATACCACCTGGGATCCACTTGCAGCCACCCGTTAGCTACCTGTTCTTGTAACATCTAAGTGCTGAACTGTGACTTGTAACTACTACTACTGCAACTAACAGTAAAGTACCCAGAGGAAAAGTGACTTTGCCTCTGCCTGTGTTTCCTTTGAATGAACTTGTTCCCCATACAGGAACACTGCCTTGGAGGAACAGCTCTACCTGTAGAGGACTTTACCAACTTGCCGCATTACCATCTACCTCCGGCGGACTGTGGCGGCGCTGGTGACACATCGCTAGAAACTACAAGTGGCGTCACGACATCTTGTATATAGCATCCCCTGCAAATATTCCCTTTTCAAAGACGTCCCCCAGGATATGGGATCAGGCACGGCCACCACTCCCCGTGACACAGCTCTTGGAGCCTGATACCTGAGTACCCCACAGCCTGGGGCTCCACATATGGCATCTGATGTGAGGGCATCGGATGCGATATTATGCTAATGACCCTTGGTTCAGACTCTGCTGCGAGCGGGAGCCGAGTGACATTATTCTCTCCACCTCCTGCATTGCAGACTTCAGCGTATATTGCAAGGCAGCAGGGTGACATCCGACTGCATTGCAATGTTTCATAAGCACTCATACACTTGTGTGTGTGATCTGTGACTCGCTGCTAAACACAACATGCTGTAATTTTTTTCCTTGGCCCGATTTCGGTTGAGGAAAAACTAGCAGATGGACAGTGCTTTATTCATTTACAATACTCCGAGTGACGTCCACTGTTTTAGCGGATTGCACTCATCTGTTTAAAACACAAGTGGAACTGAGGACTTATAGTGACATTCACCTATCATGTATTACCATCAGGAAGGTGTCTGATGACTCAAAATGTTTTCAGTTGTATTTAATCTGCTTTCCAGGCCTGATACTACAGTTGTCAGCAACAAGGATGTTTTAAGGAGCTACACAGCTTGTAGTACCTGGGTACCCATTACTCTGGTAAATTAATGAAAGTGAGTCCCTATTGGGTTTAACCCTTTCACACCGAGACGATTTTCCATTTTTATATACCGTATATACTCGTGTATAAGCCGAGTTTTTCAGCCCAAAATATTGGGCTGAAAAGTCCCCCCCTCGGCTTATACACGGGTCTATACGGTATATAGGCTGCTGTGGTGGGGGCTGTGGAGGCTGGAGGAGGCGGGGGGAGGCTGCTGTATGAGCGGCCCCGTCACGTGGGGCCGCTCATTATATATGCACTGCTTCCCCCTGTCAATCAGCGGCAGGGGGAAGCAGTTCATATAAGCCCCCCAAAAGCTGGCACTGTCCCCCCTTGTAAGGCCCCCCCCCCCGCTGCTTATACATTACCATTCCGGTGTTCTGATCGGCGCCGCTCCTCGGTGCGTCTTCATCCTCCCGTCCGCGCTGGCTGCATCCAGGATCTCCGGCTGTCGCAGCGATATGACGTCATCGCGCGACGGCCGGAGATTCCGGATGCAGCCAGCGCGGACGGGAGGATGAAGACGCACCGAGGAGCGGCGCCGATCAGAACACCGGAATGGTAATGTATAAGCAGCGGGGGGGGGCCTTACAAGGGGGGACAGTGCCAGCTTTTGGGGGCTGTTGGTACCCCCAGGGGGCTGCTGGGTACCCCCTGGGGGCTGTTGGTACCCCCAGGGGGCTGTTGGTACCCCTTGGGGGCTGTTGGTACCCCCAGGGGGCTGTTGGTACCCCCTGGAGGCTGTTGGTACCCCCTGGGGGCTGTTGGTACCCCCTGGGGGCTGCTGGTACCCCCAGGGGGCTGCTGGGTACCCCCTGGGGGCTGTTGGTACCCCCAGGGGGCTGTTGGTACCCCCAGGGGGCTGCTGGGTACCCCCTGGGGGCTGTTGGTACCCCAGGGGCTGTTGGTACCCCCAGGGGGCTGTTGGTACCCCCAGGGGGCTGTTGGTACCCCCAGGAGGCTGTTGGTACCCCCAGGGGCTGCTGGTACCCCCAGGGGGCTGCTGGTACCCCCAGGGGGCTGCTGGTACCCCCAGGGGGCTGCATATGTACCCCTGGGGGCCTGCATAGTACCCTGGGCGCTGTATACCACTGGGGCTGCTGTATACTACCACTGGGGCTGCTGGGGCTCCTGTATACTACCACTGGGGCTGCTGGGGCTCCTGTATACTACCACTGGGGCTGCTGGGGCTCCTGTATACTACCACTGGGGCTGCTGGGGCTCCTGTATACTACCACTGGGGCTGCTGGGGAATCTGTATACTACCACTGGGGCTGCTGGGGAATCTGTATACTACCACTGGGGCTGCTGGGGAATCTGTATACTACCACTGGGGCTGCTGGGGAATCTGTATACTACCACTGGGGCTGCTGGGGAATCTGTATACTACCACTGGGGCTGCTGTATACTACCACTGGGGAGGCCTGTATACCACACTGCTGGGGGCTGTATACCTGTGCCTGGGTCCACCCTCGGCTTATACACGAGTCAATAGGTTTTTCCAGATTTTTGGGGCAAAAGTAGGGGGGTCGGCTTATACACGGGTCGGCTTATACATGAGTATATACAGTATTTATTTTTTCTTCCCATTCTTCCAAGAGCCATAACATTTTCCTTTTTCCATCAATATACCTGTATGAGAGCTTGTTTTTAGCAGGATAAATTGTACTTTGAATTAGACCATTCATTTTACCATATAGTGTACTGGAAAATGGGAACAAATTCAGTGAAGTTACAAAAAAAGTGCAGTTCCACAATTATTTTTTTATTAACCATGTTTACTATTTACTATTTCACTAATTATCTTTACAATTGATATCCTGAGCGCTCACATGCATTCTGCCAGATCTTTAAATGAACAAGAATCTCTATGTTTATTGGAGTGCTTTGAGCTTCCAAAGAGAATTCATGATTGCCAGCGTTTAGATGTTTATAGATTTTGTATATTATGTGTTTTGTACAGTGGAGGAAATAAATATTTGATCCCTTTCTGATTTTATAAGTTAGCCCACTGAGAAAAACATGAACAGTCTATAATTTTAGCAATGAGAGATCGAATATCAAAAATAAAATCCAGAAAATTACATTGTCTAAATTATATAAATGTATTTGCATTTTGGTGAGAGAAATAAGTATTTAATCCCCTACCAACCATTAAGGCTACGTTCACACGGGACGTAATTGCTGCGTATTTCTGCTTTTTTTCGCGCATACAGCTCAAAAAAGTGCGACTGCATTCACATGCTGCGTTTTGGCGCACTTTTCCCGTGCCTATTTTAAAATGTGGCCTATGGGAAAAGCATGCCGAAAGAGGCGCAAAGAATTGACATGTCAATACTGTTTGCTGACGCGCTTTTGCAGTGAAAACGCGTCCGCAAATAGATGCGGAAGTACGCGGCGTGTGAACGCATTTCTGCAAAAGCCATAGCTTTTGCAGGAATGTGTTTCCAGTGTTGCGTTTCACTGCATTTACGCAAGTGACTCGCCCAGGGGTCTTTGGGAACTCAGTATCCAGGCGTTAGTGCTGGGGGTGATGTCTCAGTGGCCGGTGCCTGGGCCCGTACCCTGGGGGTCACTGGGTAAATAGGGGGAAAAATAAAAAGAGAAGAATAAAGTCTCGTGATGCCACCTGCAGTTTCTGGTGATCTCACCAGCTGTCTGCCGGGGATGGTGGTATTGCAGCCAGTTGATAACGCTTCCTGCAGGTGGAGCGGGGTACCCGGGGCAGAGCTGCTGCTGAGCTGGTCCATGTGGCAACAGTTACTTCTTAACTTAAGCAGAATAAAACACCAAAGGCTTGCTGACTCTGCACAGGTACTTTACTGGTAACAGTTCACGGTAACACTTTAGTTTACAGTCACGCAATCTTTGCCGGTAGCTAGCCGGTTAGTCACCAGCGGGTGCAAAGTCTTTCTGAGGCACTCCAAGTGTTCCTTCTGCTACATTCACTGTTCTCTGTGTCTTACTTGCTCCTTGCCCTGCCCTGTACAAACCCACTTTCTACCAGGCCCATGGGGTGTGGTGAGGTTACCCATCTCTTCTCTAAGGGTCTCAACCCGGTTTGAGGGTACCTGGTGGCGCTGCTTGGCAGACCTGCGACCCACCGGTATTGGCGGCTCAGGGTTGGATACGCCTGCACCGCAATTCGGAGTCGGTACCCCGTTGAAGGGTGGGATTCCCCCAGACCGTTTACTCAGACAGTCTGGCACTGGGTCTCCCCTTTCTATCTGGGTCGCGACTAATTTTCGGGTGCCCTCCCTGTGGTGTCCCTCTAGGACTTGCTCCTTGCTTCGTTCCACAGACTAGACTAGATCCGTCTGTGTGTTTCCCACTCCTTCTAACATTCCTCCCACCAGGACCATTTACCCTGGTAACGGGTTAGCCGATTGGTCCCCTAGTCTAGGTGTAGGGATGCTGGGCTGAGAGTCTCAGTTCGACATTATCCCCACCAATGACTGGGATACTGCACACTCTGTTTTGGGTGCAGTACCCCTATTGTGGCATACTGACCAGTGGGGCGCCACACAAGCACTAAAAAGCACTGCGTAAATGCGGGAATATGTGGGAATTACGCTACGTGTGAATGTAGCACAAGAGTTCTGACTCGTACAGGCCAGTTAGAAGCTCCTAATCAACTCGTTACCTGCATTAAAGACAGCTGTCTTATATTGTCACTTGTATAAAATACTCTTGTTCATACACAATTAATCAGTCAGACTCTAACTTCTACAACATGGGCAAGACCAAAAAGCTTTCTAAGGATGTCAGGAAAAAGATCCTAGACCTGCACAAGGCTGGATTGGGCTACAAAACCATATGTAAGATGATGGGTGAGACGCAGACAACTGTTGGTGCAATAGTAAAAAAATGGAAGAAATAAAAAATGAGTGTCAATCGCCATCGATCTGGGGCTACATGCAAAATCTCACCTTATGATGTATCCAGGATCATGAGGAAGGTGAGAGATCAGCCTAAAACTACATGGGGGAACAAGGGTTTTACCACCAAGTCTTGTTTGTCAGAGGGATCAAATACTTTATGTCTCTCTGCAAAATGCAAATACATTTATATAATTTAGACAATGTGATTTTCTGGATTTTATTTTTGATATTCTATCTTTAAATATTAAAATTAACCTACCCTTAA
The DNA here is from genome assembly GCA_033576535.1 of Allobates femoralis. Classification (NCBI taxonomy): domain Eukaryota; kingdom Metazoa; phylum Chordata; class Amphibia; order Anura; family Aromobatidae; genus Allobates; species Allobates femoralis. The sequence continues at coordinate 284,258,642 of JARQOC010000005.1, forward strand.
AATTATAGACTGTTTGTTTCTTTGTCAATAGGGAAACTTACAAAATCAGCCAGGGATCAATTAATTATTTCCTTCACTGTGTGTTTTTAAAAAATGTTATCATTTACAATATGTCTAATTAATGTCAGACGTTACTTTTAATCACCTAACCCCATTCTTTTAAATTAGTGAGTGACGGAGGCAGCTTTAGAGTAGCTAGGACCCCAGACAGTTTAGAAGGCATGGGCTAGCTAAACCTGAAGTATCATGTAACATGTCACATGATCATCTTTTGGTAGATCTTTTAATAGGTCACGCGATTAGCAAATAGGTGCAGATCTTTAGATGCAAAACGATAAAAACACACGCCCCACATAACTTTTGTGTACAGCCTGAGCCCCACATAGCCACTATGTACAGCATGTGCCCCACATTGCCTCCTATATACACCATGTGCACCATATAGCCCCTATACATAGCATGAGTCCCATACTGTGACTCTTCAAGTATGGAATTCTAAGGGTACCGTTACACGACGCAACATTGCATGCAATTTCACTGGCAATTTGCTAGTTGCAGTGAAATCATGGACACATTGTTCCATGTTGTACACAGCAACAAAATAGAACAGTGTGTCCATGATTTCACTGCAACCAGCAAATTGCCAGTGAAATTGCATGCAATATTTGATTTAAGAGTGATGGACCCAGCGCTAACTGATGTAACTACACTAGGATTTTCTTGGAACAACGGGGGGGGGGGCAAGTTATGCACTGAAGGCTAAATCACAAAAGTATATTTTATTCAAGTTTCCAATGATTTTACAATGCAAGGCTTATTAAAAATTCCAAATTTAAAACTCAAGTTAAAAAATTGAGGAAGAAATGCCTCAATTATGCTGTTCCTTTAAGGTAAAGTATATAAAAAATTAATATAAAAATTTTTTGGCCGTCCTGGAATTTTTCACTGTCTTGAGACATCCAGAATATGCTTCATAATCCTTCTGTGACCCTCTCCTGTATGAATAGAAAGAAAGGGGAAAAGGCTTTTTAATACCTTTTTTTTGGGGACTGGTCCTTCCTTAGAGGTATGTGTTCAACAGCTATTTAAAAGTATTTGGTAGTTTAAACTGGTAATAAGAGTGGGTACCTGTAGTCCGTACGAAAGTGCTGCAATGGATACCCTTTTCTTTATAGTGCTGTTTTGCTGATGGTTAACCCTGATTTCTGCTTAGGCTAAGAGAAGGGGAGGACAGCAATCAGTTAGGGCACAGCTTCCAGTATAGATCAAGAATTGTAAATGTACCTGTAAATTGGCAGGCTTGAAGCACCCTTCCTTTTTCTATGGTGATTTCAGTGTTGCTTTTTGTATAGGGGATTGGGCTGCAAGAAACTGGATGGTTAATCTAACATCGACCTTTGCACTGTGCTGCTAAAATTAACCTACTTACAGTGTGTCTGCCTCCAAGTCGTGTTGCTGTTTCAGCTAATCAAACCGCAGGTTTGCAGGACTGGCGTGCGCACACACCAACCGCGATCTGGTCGCGTATGTAGCTATGGTGTTGTCTATTACTTACTATGTGCTGCTGTCTGGGGTGTTGCGGTCCGAGGTCCTCTTAGGGTGATGCGCCGTGGCCAGTGGCGCACACCTGGTCTCCTCGCGTGTCCGCGTCCGCGTCTCCGGATGTTGACACCGGAAGTGACGTGACGGCAGAGCGGCACACAGGATTCGTTCTCCCTTGCAACGTCAGTGCTGGGAGGGCTGCACTACGTCAGTCTGGAATGGTACGCAATTGCTTAGCACAGGGTGGGCGGGATCAACGCGTTTCGTTGATCACGGTCAACTTTTTCAAGATACCCGCCCCCTGTGCTGTGACTACATTATATCCTCCCCTCCTCTGACGTTTGCTTGCCTGATTGGTTAGAGCTAAGGAAGATTTATCTTCTCAGATACCTTTCATCTGTGTTGATCTTCCTAATTATTGACTTAGGGGACTTTCTTTTTATAGTGATGCTGTTATATTTCCATGGTTTTATTCTTTTTCAAAGTATCTATGGGGAGTTCAGTTTGAAGTTTGGAAGAAAAAAAGAAAAAGAGAGAGATGTTGGTCTCGGGTTCCCTACTGATTATTTAAAACCAAATAACTCTGCATCCTGATTAAGACCATTGGGGGCAAGTGTGTCCAGCTGATATATCCATTTTGTTTCTGCCCTGGACATCTTTTCAATATGGTTGCCTCCTCTCCAGCTTCTGTGAATTTGTTGTATTGCCAAAAAACGTAAATTTTTTGTGCTTGAGTGATGTAATTCTTTAAAATGCCTACTTAAAGGATGTCCCTGAAAACCTTTTTTGATGTTTCTCAAGTGTTCCGAAATGCGTTCTTGTAATCTTCTAGACGTTCGTCCTACGTACATTTTGTTGCAGGGACATTTGATTACATATATTACACTTTTAGTGTGGCAGGTAAGGCATCCCTTGATTTGAAATTTTTGGTTATTATGCCTATCACTAACCTCAGTTGTTAAATTTATGGAGGTATTGGAAATTTTGCACACTGGGCACATTTTACAAGGCCTAAATCCAGATTGGAGGGGTCCACCTAATAAAGTGCTATATGCACTGGTTTGTGTGTCCATAGGTTCTTGCACAGTTGGGGCTATCAGCAAACTCAATGATGGGGCTCTTCTGTATACTAATTTCGGTCTTTTTGGCAGCAAAGTTCCTATAGTTTTATCCTGTTTTAAATGATGCCAGTGTTTCCCAATTATTTTTCTAAATCTAGTAGAGTTGGAATGGAACTCAGTTATTATTGGGAGATTGGCCACCTGTTGTTCAATGGAATCCTGAGTTGGTATCTCGATTTTTTGACTAAGCAGTTCAGTCCTGTCTTTTTGTCTCACTACTTCTAAATCCTTTTTTAGTGAGTTGATTTTATATCCCTTGCTTAAAAATTCTTTTGTGAGTTCTTGTACTTCATATTCAAACTCTGCTTGGTCTGTACAATTCCTCTTAAGTCTCATGTACTGACTTTTGGGTATGTTGTTTAGCCATCTGGGTAGGTGACAGCTATCGATAGGTATAAAGCTACAACAATCAACTTCTTTCTTAAAAAGCCTAGTTGCAAGTGTGGCTGTTCCTTTGTTGATTATTTCAATATCCAAAAAACTGACTTTGTTCTTACTAACAGTGGCTGTGAACTCAAGTCCATAGTCGTTTTTATTTAGATATTCCAAAAATATTTTTAGATTATATTCTGTGCCTCTCCAGATGAATAGTATATCATCTATATACCTTTTCCATAATAGTAAATCACCTCTTAGTTTACCTTTTGGGTATATTACATCCTTTTCCCATCTCCCTACAAACAAATTTGCGTAACTTGGGGCGAAACGCGTACCCATCGCGGTTCCAATCTCTTGTTTATAGAATTGGTCCTCAAACTTGAAGTAGTTGTGGGATAGGATAAACTTTATCCCCTCCTCAATAAAATCTCTTTGTTGCTCATTCAGATCTGAAGATGTGTCCAAAAAATATCTTGCTGCTGTACGGCCTTTCTCATGATCTATTACTGTATATAGGGATCTGACATCAAGGGTGCCTAGAGTGTACTCTTCCTTGAACTTAATTTGTTTTAAAATATTTAAAATCTCCTTAGTATCTTTCAAATAGGCTGGAAGTTTGGTTACACAACTCTACAGGTAATTATCTACATATTTTGATAGGTTTGAAGTTAGGCTGCCAATGCCTGAAATGATTGGTCTACCTGGAGGGTTATCCAAGTCCTTATGGACTTTAGGGATAAAATAGAACATTGCTATCCTTGGAGTGTCGTTGATAATGAATTTAAGCTCTTTTTCAGTTAGGATGCCTAGGTTTCTAGCTTCTTCAGCCATTTTCTTTAGAGCTTTCCCATACCTAACAGTGGGGTCTTGTTTTAGTTTGATATAAGTTTCTCCATCATTTAGAAGTCTAAACGCTTCGGTCTTATATTTTTCTTTACTTAAAATAACTATTGATCCTCCTTTGTCCGCAGGTCTTATTATGATCTCTTTGTTGTCCTGTAATGAGCGGATAGCTTGTTTTTCTTCTTTTGTTAAATTTTGGGTTGCATATTTTAGGTTTCTCTTTTTTAATTTTCTGATATCCTGTGTTACCATAGTTTCAAATGTTGATAGTGCCTTTGACTGTTCCCCTACTGGGTCAAAAGATGATACTCTTGAGAGTCCTGAATGTTGAAAATTTGATATGGGTTTGACAAGCGTTGCTGTGTTGTTTTTCATTACAGGACAACAAAGAGATCATAATAAGACCTGCGGACAAAGGAGGATCAATAGTTATTTTAAGTAAAGAAAAATATAAGACCGAAGCGTTTAGACTTCTAAATGATGGAGAAACTTATATCAAACTAAAACAAGACCCCACTGTTAGGTATGGGAAAGCTCTAAAGAAAATGGCTGAAGAAGCTAGAAACCTAGGCATCCTAACTGAAAAAGAGCTTAAATTCATTATCAACGACACTCCAAGGATAGCAATGTTCTATTTTATCCCTAAAGTCCATAAGGACTTGGATAACCCTCCAGGTAGACCAATCATTTCAGGCATTGGCAGCCTAACTTCAAACCTATCAAAATATGTAGATAATTACCTGCAGAGTTGTGTAACCAAACTTCCAGCCTATTTGAAAGATACTAAGGAGATTTTAAATATTTTAAAACAAATTAAGTTCAAGGAAGAGTACACTCTAGGCACCCTTGATGTCAGATCCCTATATACAGTAATAGATCATGAGAAAGGCCGTACAGCAGCAAGATATTTTTTGGACACATCTTCAGATCTGAATGAGCAACAAAGAGATTTTATTGAGGAGGGGATAAAGTTTATCCTATCCCACAACTACTTCAAGTTTGAGGACCAATTCTATAAACAAGAGATTGGAACCGCGATGGGTACGCGTTTCGCCCCAAGTTACGCAAATTTGTTTGTAGGGAGATGGGAAAAGGATGTAATATACCCAAAAGGTAAACTAAGAGGTGATTTACTATTATGGAAAAGGTATATAGATGATATACTATTCATCTGGAGAGGCACGGAATATAATCTAAAAATATTTTTGGAATATCTAAATAAAAATGACTATGGACTTGAGTTCACAGCCACTGTTAGTAAGAACAAAGTCAGTTTTTTGGATATTGAAATAATCAACAAAGGAACAGCCACACTTGCAACTAGGCTTTTTAAGAAAGAAGTTGATTGTTGTAGCTTTATACCTATCGATAGCTGTCACCTACCCAGATGGCTAAACAACATACCCAAAAGTCAGTACATGAGACTTAAGAGGAATTGTACAGACCAAGCAGAGTTTGAATATGAAGTACAAGAACTCACAAAAGAATTTTTAAGCAAGGGATATAAAATCAACTCACTAAAAAAGGATTTAGAAGTAGTGAGACAAAAAGACAGGACTGAACTGCTTAGTCAAAAAATCGAGATACCAACTCAGGATTCCATTGAACAACAGGTGGCCAATCTCCCAATAATAACTGAGTTCCATTCCAACTCTACTAGATTTAGAAAAATAATTGGGAAACACTGGCATCATTTAAAACAGGATAAAACTATAGGAACTTTGCTGCCAAAAAGACCGAAATTAGTATACAGAAGAGCCCCATCATTGAGTTTGCTGATAGCCCCAACTGTGCAAGAACCTATGGACACACAAACCAGTGCATATAGCACTTTATTAGGTGGACCCCTCCAATCTGGATTTAGGCCTTGTAAAATGTGCCCAGTGTGCAAAATTTCCAATACCTCCATAAATTTAACAACTGAGGTTAGTGATAGGCATAATAACCAAAAATTTCAAATCAAGGGATGCCTTACCTGCCACACTAAAAGTGTAATATATGTAATCAAATGTCCCTGCAACAAAATGTACGTAGGACGAACGTCTAGAAGATTACAAGAACGCATTTCGGAACACTTGAGAAACATCAAAAAAGGTTTTCAGGGACATCCTTTAAGTAGGCATTTTAAAGAATTACATCACTCAAGCACAAAAAATTTACGTTTTTTGGCAATACAACAAATTCACAGAAGCTGGAGAGGAGGCAACCATATTGAAAAGATGTCCAGGGCAGAAACAAAATGGATATATCAGCTGGACACACTTGCCCCCAATGGTCTTAATCAGGATGCAGAGTTATTTGGTTTTAAATAATCAGTAGGGAACCCGAGACCAACATCTCTCTCTTTTTCTTTTTTTCTTCCAAACTTCAAACTGAACTCCCATAGATACTTTGAAAAAGAATAAAACCATGGAAATATAACAGCATCACTATAAAAAGAAAGTCCCCTAAGTCAATAATTAGGAAGATCAACACAGATGAAAGGTATCTGAGAAGATAAATCTTCCTTAGCTCTAACCAATCAGGCAAGCAAACGTCAGAGGAGGGGAGGATATAATGTAGTCACAGCACAGGGGGCGGGTATCTTGAAAAAGTTGACCGTGATCAACGAAACGCGTTGATCCCGCCCACCCTGTGCTAAGCAATTGCGTACCATTCCAGACTGACGTAGTGCAGCCCTCCCAGCACTGACGTTGCAAGGGAGAACGAATCCTGTGTGCCGCTCTGCCGTCACGTCACTTCCGGTGTCAACATCCGGAGACGCGGACGCGGACACGCGAGGAGACCGGGTGTGCGCCACTGGCCATGGCGCATCACCCTAAGAGGACCTCGGACCGCAACACCCCAGACAGCAGCACATAGTAAGTAATAGACAACACCTTAGCTACATACGCGACCAGATCGCGGTTGGTGTGTGCGCACGCCAGTCCTGCAAACCTGCGGTTTGATTAGCTGAAACAGCAACACGACTTGGAGGCAGACACACTGTAAGTAGGTTAATTTTAGCAGCACAGTGCAAAGGTCGATGTTAGATTAACCATCCAGTTTCTTGCAGCCCAATCCCCTATACAAAAAGCAACACTGAAATCACCATAGAAAAAGGAAGGGTGCTTCAAGCCTGCCAATTTACAGGTACATTTACAATTCTTGATCTATACTGGAAGCTGTGCCCTAACTGATTGCTGTCCTCCCTTCTCTTAGCCTAAGCAGAAATCAGGGGTTAACCATCAGCAAAACAGCACTATAAAGAAAAGGGTATCCATTGCAGCACTTTCGTACGGACTACAGGTACCCACTCTTATTACCAGTTTAAACTACCAAATACTTTTAAATAGCTGTTGAACACATACCTCTAAGGAAGGACCAGTCCCCAAAAAAAAGGTATTAAAAAGCCTTTTCCCCTTTCTTTCTATTCATACAGGAGAGGGTCACAGAAGGATTATGAAGCATATTCTGGATGTCTCAAGACAGTGAAAAATTCCAGGACGGCCAAAAAATTTTTATATTAATTTTGTATATACTTTACCTTAAAGGAACAGCATAATTGAGGCATTTCTTCCTCAATTTTTTAACTTGAGTTTTAAATTTGGAATTTTTAATAAGCCTTGCATTGTAAAATCATTGGAAACTTGAATAAAATATACTTTTGTGATTTAGCCTTCAGTGCATAACTTGCCCCCCCCCCCCCCGTTGTTCCAAGAAAATCCTAGTGTAGTTACATCAGTTAGCGCTGGGTCCATCACTCTTAAATCAAACATTACTAATATCAAGGCACTAGAGCACAGGTGTACTTAGGACCTCCTAGCAGCAAAACTACTGTGGGTACCCCCATCTCAACATATTGGGTAACCCCCAAGTGGGGAAACCAGCTTGCTCCATTGTAAAAAACTATATGCATGCAATATTGCGTTGTGTAATAGTACCCTAAGTGTTTAAATCATCAGTCTCTTAGATAATTGCTGTTGTACTCACATGTCATGCATCCTCAGACAGTGCCAACTCAGTCGCACTGATTTGTAGTAAAGACCAGGAGAAAGGGAGCTGTTTTCTTCTGAAATCTTGTTATTAAGATCAATGCAACAGGTGAAAAGAGTAATCCTTACAGGGAAGTATATGGGTGGTCCAGAAATTGCTAAAGGAAACTGAATACTGAGGAAAAAGGTAGGAGCAAACTAACACATGATCAACTACAGGAGAGGCATAGGTTCAAACTTCAGGGAGCAGGAAATATGCCTTGCAACAGCAAGTGCAATGCAAAATATAGAGAAAGTACATTACAAGTTGTTCCCATTCCTGAGACTCAACACCCAACATAGCCTCCTATATACAGAATTAGTCCCACATGGATCCTATATACACCATAAGCCTCACATAACCTCTATATACAGCATGAGCATCACATAGCTTCTATACATGGCTTTAGCCCCACATAGCCCCTATATACAGCATGAGCTCCCTATAGCTCCTATATATTGCCTGATCCCCATATAGCCCCTATATACAGCCTGAGCCCACATAGCCCCTGTATACAGCAGGAACACACACATAAATGAGTCGGTCGACAGGGTAGGGAGTACTTGGATACCAGGACAGGTTGCTACTTCAGTGAGGATCACGGCTGGTCGGGCCCCGGTCCCATGCCCTGGACACTCAATGGCCAAGAGGAAAACTATTTGGAATGGAGGATTATTAAACGTGACGCCACCTGTGGTACCAGGTAATGTAGTTACCAGCACTGCAGCCAGCCGCTGAGGTGATGGTGATGCAGCTTTGGTAGTACAGCTTCCCACAGGCGGAGCTTTACCTCCGGGCAGCGGAGGGATGAGGGGAGTAGTAGTCCTTGGCTCTGTGTAAGTTCTCCAGGTGGCGACGGTGAATAAAGGATACCAGACTCCAAGTAGTCCAAACAGTTCTTTTATTGGTACCAGATGGATCAATAGGTACACGGAACAGTCTAGTTTGCCAAGGGTTTGTTGCCACAGGTTTTGGGGGTTACCACAGAGTCTGTCAGAGGTGCCTTTCTAACTCTTTCTTGGTTTTGTTCCTTTATGGGCTCTTTTGGCTCTTTACACTCTCACTCTTAAGTCTGGTTTCTGGTCCCTGGGTCTGTAGCTTAAAGTCTCTCTTACTTGTCAGCGTCTTGGGATAAACCTTAACAAACCGCCTTGGTTCTGGAGTACCGGGATGACCTGAGCACTCCAGATGGCTCCGACCAGTCCTGGAGTACCTCCTTCTTGTCTGGGTTACCTCTTTAGTTTAGGAGGTACCCTCCTGTCAGAACTGCAGGTTGCTCTGCGTCCGCCCGTTCTGCTCTTCTCACACCGCACTGACCGCAATGATACACGTCAGGCCCGTACTGACAGACGGACATACCGGGCATTTGCAAGGGGACCTCGGTACTTTGGGGCCACCGTGCCCACTCCTACAGCTAATTCATATTACTACTGTTGGCTGTGCTACCACTAGAAAGCAGCGCGCTATGCTGCTGTGACGCTACACAGTGGCACGTTTTTTGATGGTGGAGAGTGGAGAAAACGCGCTTTGCTCTACCGACCTCTGCCCATGAAATGCCATTACGACTCCTGTCTCCTGACCTGCAGCCTGCTCCTATGCACCAAATCCGGGGACACCGCTGACACAGTGCACATATTACCACAGGCATTAACACCAATGCAGACACAGTACTTTGACAGACAGCAGCTCTTAGCGTCTCTCTGTCCACTCCACTCCAAGTCCCACGCCAGCACAGTCAGCATTGCAGGCTGTCAGAGCCTGTGGCCAGCAGTGAGTAAGTGACCCTGTGACTGTCACTGTGCTAAGTTTGCTATTGCTAAGGCTAAGCTAACAGTAACACATTCTGCATAGGGGACCTAGGAAGTTGTGACCCAGTATCAGTATTAAGGAAGGGTGGGGGGACTGTGTATGGGCCAGGGGCCCAGAGTCTAGGCTGCACTGCAGTGGCCGTGTTGTTGTACACTACTGTTTAAAAGTTTGTGGTCATTTAGAAATGTCCTTATTTTTAAAAGAAAAGCACATTTTTTTTCAATAAAGCTAACATTAAATGAATCAGAAATACACTTTATACATTGTTAATGTGGTAAATGACTATCCTACCTGCAAACATCTGATTTTTAATGCAATATCTACAGTACATAGGTGTACATAGAAGCCCATTTCCAACATCCACCACTCCAGTGTTTTAATGGTACATTGTGTTTGCTAACTGTGTAAGAAGGCTAATGGATGTTTACAAAACCCAAGAAAACCCTTGCACAAGTATGTGTGCACAGCTGAAAACGATTTGGCTGATTAGAGAAGCTATAAAGTTGACCTTCCTTTGAGAAGGAGGTTGGGAATCTGGAGCATTACATTTGTTTGTTCTATGAAACTCTCAAAATGGCGAGAAAAAGAGAACTTTCATGTGAAACTCGACAGTCTATTCTTGTTCTTAGAAATTAAGGTTATTCCATGCGAAAAATTGCCAGGAAACAGCAGATTTCCTACAACGATGTGTACTACTCCCTTCAGAGGACAGGCTCTAACCAGAGTAGAAAGAGAGGTGGGAGGCCCCGCTGCACAATTGAGCTACAAGACAAGTACATTAGAGTCTCTAGTCTAAGAAACCGACGCCTCACAGCTCCTCATCAGGCAGCTTCATTAAATAGTACCCGCCAAAGGTCTGCAATGCTTTAATTGCTGCAAAGGGAGCATTCTTTGACGAAAGCAAAGTTTGAAGGAGAAAATTATTATTTCAAATAAAAATCATTACTTCTAACCTTGTCAATGCCAGGACTATATTTTCTATTCATTTTGCATTTTGATAAATAAAAGAATGGGTTTTCATGGAAAAACAAAATTGTCTGGGTGACCCCACACTTTTGAACAGTAGTGTATATAAAGTGGTCTGTGTCACACAGGCCCCTTCATATACAATAACACAGGCATTGCAGTGCCACCCTAAGGCCCAAAATACTCCTTAAATAGTCTTTAAGGTCTGAAACACATACAGTAAAAGGAGGTTAAAGGGGTAGTTCAGTGAAAACAAGTTATCTGATTGGGTGAATGTCCAATTTTTGTAAACTGCACCAATCATCAGAACGGGGAGCGCCTGACTGCTAATCCATTAATTCTTAATGAGGCTGCCAAAATAAGCCAATTATAGTGGTCAGCAGCCCCATAGGAAATGAATGGAGTGCAGACCGCACAGGAGCACTGCCGCTTCATTCTAATGAGGATAAAAGTTCCCTTTTCTGCCAATCAGTGTGGGTCCCAGTGTTTGGGTTCCCTATGATCAATAACTTATCGTTTATCCTGTGGATGGATAATAATTTATCACCAGACATTTCCTTCAAGTGAATCTCTCGACTTAAACTTAAAGTGACTTTCCATCATCTTTGATTGTTGCATCAGGAGGTGACATGAGCTGATGATGACACATCGACAAATATCTGGTGAGATGCATGGTTGCCCGGTATCAATCATGTGTCTTATTAGACAGGTTTTGTAAGTACTAGTAATATCATTATTTGAGTGCCGAATATGGGGACCCACTTTTGTTTTTTGCCCAGCGCCCCTTTTTGTCTAAAACTGACCCTGCACTCGATTACCCACAATACTCAACAGGCAATGAGCGTGCCTGAGCACCCTACCAATCGAGCAGCGGAGAGCATCACTACTATTGTTCATCACTACTTCAGACCTCAGCATGTCAACTTCATGTATTTCTATGCAGCTGTCATTCTAAGGTCAAGAGACCTGACTGCCAGTCCGGGAACTTTGATGCGATCCTCGTGCGAGTCATACAGTTGTGTAACTCCAGCCTAATGGATAAAGTCAAGTAACATGACCACTTCAATTATTAGCATACCCATTAAAATGCTTCAAGATAGATCTTTTGACAAATAGGTTTGTCAGTTTTACATTTTTATGGGTAAGAAGTAATAGAAACCCAATTGAAAGAACCCTAAGGCTTGTGTCTACAGAGGCCGATTTGGATTTCTTTCTATTTGTCAATATTTCAAAGCTGTTTAGATGGCAGTGATTCACGTTTTTATCTAAATAAATTATTCTGGACTTTCTGCTCTTCCCTTACTGTGCTTGTAGTATTCAAAGGTCTATTAGTACCTACTATAGCAATAAAACAGCTAGTGCTTTTTTTGCTCGTTTCAGTCCATAGACTAATGGCTGACAAATTATAGATTTCAACATATTTTTATTTTTGAGGGATTCATCTTGCAGGAATATGGCTGGTAGGGACTCTTTAAAATAAATGTGTGTTTCTTTTTTGGTTTATTAAAAGAAATATCTAATACATATATATAAAATGGATTTTTATTCTTCAGGTGAAGTAAAAAGCGACAATAAAAAATAAAAAAATAACATACAGAGTCTTACATGTTTGTATTGGTCTCTCATTATATGTTTGATTGATTTCCCTTCAGCTGTCAGAATTCCTAATGGATTCCTAATTTATTGCCAACACAAAAAAATAATTTTTATAAAATATATTGTTTACAGTTGATTGATTCCTTTTAAAGGAAAATTGTCATGCCAAAAATCAATGTGCAACTGCAATAATTTTCTAATTCCTTTCTCTAAGCTCTCTCTATCCATGTACACTGTGCAGAATTATTAGGCAAGTTGTATTTTAGAGGATTATGTTTATTATTGATCAACAACTATGTTCTCAATCAACCCAAAAGACTCATAAGTATCAAAGCTTAATATTTTTGGAAGTTGGAGTGGGGTTTTTTAGATTTGGCTATCTTAGGAGGATATCAGTTTGTGCAGGTAAGTATTACTGTGCAGAATTATTAGGCAACAACTTAATAAAACCAAATATATTCCCATCTTAGGGCCCTTTCACATCAGTGTTTTTTTAAATTCGCGGCAGATGCGGTGAAAAAACCGCATCTGCCGCGATTACCGCATACCGGCTGCACTTAGAAACAGCGCCCAATTGGGCTTAGGCATGAAAGACAAAAACCTCCACATAACAATTTAAGTGGGGGAGATGTCTAAGGCATAGAGGTACTCAAAAAAGGCATTTAAATACAAGGAGAGCAAAGGAGTACTATGCAAAACGTTAACATTTTATTGGTAGACGTCATTAAAATTAATAAGGTGGCAACAAAGTGCATGTACAAAGAGTCCAGACCGGATATAGGGGGGCACATAAGAAATAACAAATCAAATGGGTATACAAATTTCATATACAACAGAGTTCAGCACATACAATGACAAGATTCATCAAGGAGGACAAAAATTACATCGAAGTATGACCATTTACATATAAAGTGCTAGTGCAGCGTTCAACAAGGACAGTAAGACCCTGGGGTGGTCATACAAAAATGCTCTCCTTAAAGTCAGAGTGGATGCTTATCTTCATCTCCATAGTTAGTATAGCATACCCTTATTGAATCAAGGACTACTGGACAAGTGCCCTCCACGACCCTGTCTGGTTAGAACCAGACAGGGTCGTGGAGGGCACTTGTCCAGTAGTCCTTGATTCAATATGGGTATGCTATACTAACTATGGAGATGAAGATAAGCATCCACTCTGACTTTAAGGAGAGCATTTTTGTATGACCACCCCAGGGTCTTACTGTCCTTGTTGAACGCTGCACTAGCACTTTATATGTAAATGGTCATACTTCGATGTAATTTTTGTCCTCCTTGATGAATCTTGTCATTGTATGTGCTGAACTCTGTTGTATATGAAATTTGTATACCCATTTGATTTGTTATTTCTTATGTGCCCCCTATATCCGGTCTGGACTCTTTGTACATGCACTTTGTTGCCACCTTATTAATTTTAATGACGTCTACCAATAAAATGTTAACGTTTTGCATAGTACTCCTTTGCTCTCCTTGTATTTAAATACCGGCTGCACTTGCGGCGCGGTTGCGGTAAACGCCATGCAAAGTATAGGCGTACTTGCGGCAGGTGCGGCAAGTGCGGTTTTGCACTTGCGGCAGGTGCGGCCGCAAAAAAAACCCGCGGTCAGCCGCGGTTTTTTTCGCGGCCGCACCTGCCGCAAGTGCAAAACCGCACTTGCCGCACCTGCCGCAAGTACGCCTATACTTTGCATGGCGTTTACCGCAACCGCGCTGCAAGTGCAGCCGGTATGCGGTAATCGCGGCAGATGCGGTTTTTTCACCGCATCTGCCGCGAATTTCAAAAAACGCTGATGTGAAAGGGGCCTTACTTGTTTATTTTCACCTGGGAAACTAATATAACTGCACAGAATTTAGGAAAAAACATTTCTGACATGCAAAAACAAAACACAAAAAAATGAGTGACCAATATAGCCACCTTTCTTTATGATGACACTCAACAGTCTTCCATCCATAGATTCTGTGAGTTGTTTGATCTGTTTACGATCCACATTGCGTGCAGCAGCCACCACAGCCTCCCAGACACTGTTCCGAGATGTGTACTGTTTTCCCTCCCTGTAGATCTCCCATTTTAGGAGGGACCACAGGTTCTCTATGGAGTTCAGATCAGGTGAACAAGGGGGCAATGTCATTATTTTTTCTTCTTTTAGACTTTTACTGGCCATCCATGCTGTGGAGTAGTTGGATGCATGTGATGGAGCATTGTCCTGCATGAAAATCATGTTTTTCTTGAACAATACCGACTTCTTCCTGTACCACTGCTTGAAGAAGTTGTCTTCCAGAAACTGGCAGTAGGTCCGGGACGTTGAGCTTCACTCCATCCTCAACCCGAAAAGGTCCCACAAGTTCATCGTTGATGATACCAGCCCATACCAGTACCCCACCTCCACCTTGCTGGCGTCTGAGTCGGAGTGGAGCTCTCTACCCTTTACTGATCCAGCCTCTGCCCCATCAAGAGTCACTCTCATTTCATCAGTCCATAAATTCTTTGAAAAATCAGTCTTAAGATATTTCTTGGCCCAGTCTTGATGTTTTATCTGTTTCTTGTTCAAAGGTGGTCGTTTATCAGCATTCCTTACCTTGGCCATGTCCCTGAGTATAGAATACCTTGTGCTTTTTGATACTCCAGTAATGTTGCAGCTCTGAAATATGCCAAAACTGGTAGCAAATGGCATCTTGGCAGCTTCACGCTTGATTTTCCTCAATTCATGGTCAGTTATTTTGCGCCTTTTTTGCCCAACACGCTTCTTGCGACCCTGTTGGCTATTTGCCATGACACGCTTGATTGTTCGGTGATCATGCTTCAAAAGTTTGGTAATTTCAAGACTGCTGCATCCCTCTGCAAGACATCTCACAATTTTGGACATTTTAGAGCCCGTCAAATCTCTCTTCTGACCCATTTTGCCGAAGGAAAGGCATTTGCCTAATAATTAAGCACACCTTTTATAGGGTATTTATGTCATTACACCACACCCCTCCTCATTACAGAGATGCACATCACCTGATTTACTTAATTGGTAGTTGGCTCTCAAGCCTATACAGCTTGGAGTAGGACAACATGTATAAAAAGTATCATGTGATCAAAATACTCATTTGCCTAATAATTCTGCACACAGTGTATTTCTATTATCTATGCTTCCCTTCTATTCTCTGTAAACTTCAAAATAAAAGATTAATTCCCTCTGTCAGCTCTGTAGTGAGCTCTCTACTGCCCACTCCCCCCCAAAAATGAATATTTATGCTTCATTACACAGTCCTGTGATGTGTCTGTTGTGTGACTCATTCACTGGGGGAGAGGAGGAGTGATCTTTTCCGCAGCTATGAGCTCTTCATGTCTTGCGTTGTGTGTGCTCTGAGCTATTTCTATGTGATTATAAGAACATTTGATCATTTGCTCAGCAGATACACATATCTGCAGGAAAAACAACTTCATACAAACACATAGAAATCTTACACAGGCTGCAGCACAAAACACCTCCCCCCTCCCAGATCAGAGCAGAAAGGGCAGGGAGTGAACACAAGCTTGGATGGGTGTGGATATGTAAATAACACTTATACAGCAGCCGGACTATTCCTGGTTTCTTACAATGGAGACGAATACTGCAGGGTCTGACATTGCTGATAACACGGAAACTACAAACGGTACAATAATTATTTTACGTGTTATAAGGTCTGCCCAGGCACTATTCAAGGGTAATATTAATATCATACTGAAAAATGACCTGACAGTGTACTTTAAGTATTGCTGTTTGTTTGGATCAGCTTTTCAAGCCCGGACTCATGTCATTGCATTTTTTGTTGTCCACTATTGTTGATAAATGTGTACATCAATATTAATGACATTTTTACATTGCACAACAGTAACATGATGTCTGTATTCCCTGACCTATACACTGGCTGATAAAAAGTTCTTCCTGTCTGTCTACATTGGAGCCACTAACATTGATTTCCCTCCATCCTTAAACAATGGGAGGATACATCCAATTATCAAGATGCAAACAATATGTACATGATTCTATAGAGCAGTTAAGGACAATAGTAGTAATACTAGTGAGATTTCAACTCATTGTGATGGAAAAAAATGTTGATTATACTTTATTGTTTTAACAATATATTTTGATATTCATAGCTGTTTCTTAGTGTATGTAAAAGCTTTGTATAAATGCAATAAATAATGTATGGACAGTCGTGTGCTATAGTTTTAGGTAGTTGTAAAAAATATTCTATAATTGCAATGTAAAAATGCTTCAATAAAATTGTTGCTAGCTTATGTTAATCAATTACAATGCAAAGTTGATATTGATAAAAAAAAAGAAATCTAAAGCAAATCAATATACCGTATATACTCGCGTATAAGCCGAGTTTTTCAGCCCAAAAATTGGGCTGAAAAGTACCCCCCTCGGCTTATACGCGAGTCAGTGACAGTCCCTATGAGTATACAACAGCCCAGTAATCCAGGGCCCCCCCAGCCTTGCTCC
>JARQOC010000005.1:284275500-284290297 GCA_033576535.1 Allobates femoralis
ATAATGAATAAGTATCTGCCTGTATTTTTCAATTTTTGAGGAGACCATTAATCCTGCCAAATCCCCAACTCCATTAGCTGAACTGCAGCCCAAACGTTTTAGGAAATCTCCACCATGGTTCACTGCTACCTGCAGACACTCATTAATGGACTGCTCTCTAGCGCCAGAGGTTCCCAACTCCAGTCCTCAAGGCACACCAACAGTGCAGGTTTTCAGGGTTTCCTTAGTATTGCACAGGTGATAATTGAATCACCTGCACTGGGATGATTCCAATTTCTAAGGAAATCCTGAAAACCTGCACTGTTGGTGTGCCTTGAGGACTGGAGTTGGGAACCTCTGCTCTAGCCCTTCGGTGAACAAATTGCCTTCCTTTTACAACCGTTTCAAATTTTGATTGATAGGTCCAGAGCACATGCTGCCATTTTCCTTTCCCCCAGTTCCTATATTTCCATGTATAGTTTAGTCACTTGGACTTGTTTACAGAAATAAGGCAGGTCTTTTTCTTAACTAAAATTTCAACATGAAGACAACCTCTAACACACTTGATATGCTCGATAGCTGTAGCTGAGCCACACTGGTTGCTCAGAATTCTGAGCGGATGGCACTACTAGACATCTTCCAGTTTCAAAAGGATATAAGCATATTGTGTCTTTTATCTGCTGAACTAAGGTTCTTTGGCCTACCATTTGTCTACAGTCCTCACTGTTGCACAATTCTTGGTGAAAAAAAAGCTTCAACAGTACATCTTGAAATACAGTCTGCTTTGAAATTTTTGTCTGGTGAATAAACAACTTGTTGATGCAGTATAACTATCTTATGTGTTGTAGGTGTTCTCTCCTTTGCCATGATTTATGATTAGTGATGGGCAAAGGTGAACTGTAAATTTTGGGGTCTGTACCAAACACCTAGTGTAGGAAGTCCATGTTAAAGTTTGGGTCAGGTTCGGGAGCTTCAAAAAGAAAGAAAATAATTATTAAACAGCAATGTTATACTTACCGCGTCCCACTGCTTGTACCTCCAAGCCGCTCATTAACTTCCTGGGGATTCATTCCTGAGGGGATCAACAGCCAAACACAGATGCAGCCACAGAGAGTGGGCATCTGTGATTGGCTGTTGCAGTAACATGGAAACTACCCATACATTATAGATGCTATAATGTATGGCCAGTTTGCAGGTGATTCCAACAGCCAATCACAAACATCTATTCTGTCTGACAGTGTCTGTGATTGGCTGTTGGGCCCCTCACCCATTGGCTGACATCATAGTACTGTAAAAAAAAATAATTTAAAAAAATGACCTAGCGCTTTACTGTATTTTTGATTCTCAGCACACATAAAGTGGACAGCTACGGGATCCCACTTCCAGCTGTTCTGGGCCACCATGCTGAAAATTGCAACCCGCAGCCATCCCTGAAAATGGTGCATTCTTTTGTAGCATCATTTTCAGGCACTTTACTTGGCTCTTCCAGTTACCCTAGTGGTGGTGGCATGCTGGGTAATAAAGAGCTTAATGCTAGCTTTGTATTGGCAGCTGGCACTAAGCCAGAGATTCAATATGTCGGGCCAATGTTAGACCCGCCCACTATGAATCTCTAGTAAACATTAAAATAAACACAACAGAGAGAAAAAATCTTTTAATTGCAATAAAACACAAAAGACATCCCTGGTTCCCATCTTTAATAACCCAAAACAATTCTCCAATGATAATCCACAGGTCTGTCCCTTGGCGAACATGTTAAGCTTTGCTACAAGTCTGTGAGCAGACACACGTCTGTTCACAGCGAGTGGCAGGCTCACACTGACACCCGGGTGCCATGAAAAAAGGTCATCTCAGATCCTAGACTTAAAGTGAGCACTTCTCTCGCTCACTTATGGCTGGGAACCGGGTGCCGTGATACAGTTCATCGGGGGTCACCCGAGTTCACAGCTGATGCGTCTCTTTGTTGTGTTTTTAATGTTCATTAGAGATTCATAGTGGGTGGGTCTAATGTTGGCCTAACATTATGAATCTTTGACTTAGTGCCAGCTGCCAATAGAAAGCTGGAATTAACCCCTTTATTACCCATCATGCCACCGCCATCAGGGCCACTGGAAGTGCCAGGTAAAATGACTGAAAATGGTGCTCCAAAAGAATGCACCATTTTCAGGAGCGGCTGCGGGCTGCGATTTTCAGCATGGGGGGCCCACAACACTTGGGGCTCACCACTCTGGGAATCCCAGCCGCCAGCTGCCTGGGCTTTACCTTGGCTTGCAATCAAAAATAGGGCGAAGCCCATGCATTTTGTTTTTAATTATTTATTTAAATAATTAAAAAAATAATGGGCTTCCCTGTATTTTCATTGCCAGCCAAGGTAAAACCAGGAAGCTGAGGGTGGCAGCCCGTGAAAAAAAATAATGCTACATACTAGCATCTAGAATGTATGGGCAGTTTCCCAGTTACTGCAATAGCTAATCACAGACTACCACTCTCTGTGTCAACGTCTGTGATCGGCTGTTGGGGCCCTCTGCAGTGAATATCCAGGAAGTTAATAAGTGGGTTGGAAGTACAAACAGCGGGATGCTGATACGTATAATGCTGCAGTTTAATCACTAACTGCTTTCTTTTTGCAGCCCCCCCCACCCCATCTTATAACTTTAAAGTCCAAGTCCGTGGTTCAGACTCACGTTCGAGTCACATTCAGGTCCACCAAACCCGAACATCGATGGGTTTGCCCATCACTATTTATGATCCATGACATGAAACTGTCATCCACAACCTCACCATTGTAGCACAGGTATTCCGCACTTAGTTTTATACCACCTACACAGCTTTTGCACAGGAGGATGTCGGTAGTGGGGCAATGCTTGTGGGCCTGGAGCTGGGGGTGTCATGGTGTTCAGCAGTGTGCAGCAGGAATTGATACTTCCAAGTACCGGCAAATGTCTGCGGAGGCAGACCAGGCATAGCTAAAGATCTCAGAGAGGTGAGGGATCAATCTGTGCCTGCGCTGCCTCTACCAGATGGACTTCAAGAAAATGGCTGCAGAGGCCACGCATGCACAGATGGAGATTTTGACTGTACAAGATTTTCGTCTGCACCTACGCTGCCTCTGCAGCCATTTTCTTGAAGCCCATCCAGTAGAGGCAGCGCAGGCACAAATCAAGCCCTCGGCTCTCTGGAATCTTTAGCTATGCCTTCTCGCCTCCGCAGCCATTTGTCAGTACATGGTGTCACGTCGCCGTTGGACTCGGTCGCTGATGTTCCTGCCTCGGCTGCTGGGAGGCGCCAGATTCCTTCGTCTCATGGTGCCGGTGATAGCAGGGCTATGTCCTCATATGGACTTGCGCCTTCGACGTCTGCCTATGTCGCTGAGCACCGCCGTGATTCTCCTGTGGGTGTTGTTGGTTGCAGAAGAGAGGGTCCTATAGAGGCGTCTGATAGGCGCAGCCTTTGTTCTTCTGTCAGAAGTGGGGTGGTTGGTGCCAGTCGTGCATCATCATCTGGCCTGGTTCTAGGGGCGGTCCGGATGAGATCATCAGGCTGTGAGCTCCAGCCTATTGGAGGTAACCGCACCCTTCAAATACCTTGGAGCCTGTCTTGCAGGCCACCAGATATAGTCTTGGTTTCCCCAGTGATCTAGTGTGTGTTTGGTTTTGACTTTGACCTTTGCCTGGATTTTTGACCCTGCTTCATCTTGATGATTTGGTACCTTAGCTGCCCTACCGGTTTTGACTCTGACCTTTGCCTGGATTTTTGACCCAGCTTCGGCCTGACGATTTTGTACCTTAGCTACCCTCCCAGTTTGATTCGGACTCCTGACTACATTTTCGGATCCTGGTTTTTATTCCCTTCCTGGCAACCCTCCTGCTCCGGTCTGTTGCTTATCTTAGGCACCTACCTCCTGGGCTCCGCTGTAATTCCAGATCCCTGTATAGGGGTAAAGGGTCTCGAGGTTTCTCGGGGTGTTGCCTTGCCAGCAGCTTGGCCTCACAGCGGGTGGTCGTCACACCCGGAAGTATCAATGCCCATTGAACACTGCTGCACACCACCGAACAACGTGACCCCCCCAGCTCCAGGCCTTTAAGCATTACCCCACTTCCAATATCCACCAGCGACCCTGCCTCTTGCCTACAGCATTGCCGCTGCCAATGATCTCCACCAACGCGATCTTGCCTGCTGTGACCATGTTGCTCCATCACTATCGGCCCCCTCCGGTAAGATACACTGCACATGGACATGAGATGCACCAGATTATGGGATAACCCCCATTTTAAACACATTTTTTCCCTGATTTCTTCCTCTAAATTTGGGGGTGCGTTTTATAAAGCAAAAAATATGGTATATACTGTATACTGGATTTTAGCACAGAAAACGTTTACTTTCCTTGTCCCTTGCAAAGTTTACCTATATTGTCTTCTTGAGAATTAATTTCCATACTTAGCTAGAGCTGATTCACCGTGCATAAAGAACAGCTAAACATACGGAAAGCTGGCATTATCTTGTTGTGTCTTAGGGTGTGTTCACACACTGCGTCTTTGCTGCGTATTTTTACGCGAGTACTCTTGCGGTTTTTGTAGCCAAAACCAGGAGTGGCTGATTAAAACCAGCAGTGGGTGATTGAATACAGAAGTGGAGCACTTGTTTCTATTAAGGTACCGTCACACGCCGCAATCTTGCCTGGAGATCATAAAGGCGATGTGTCGCCCCGGCGAAATCTTCGTGAAATTGCCTCACGGTTGCGGCGTGTGATTGGGCGATTTCGCGGTGATAAATCACCCTTCGCTCGTCGCCTGATTGCTGAACAGTGCTCAGTAATCAGACGCAATAGGTAAGGCGATATTTTCGTGTTTTGGTGTGTGACAGGGCAATACTGATGGAAAGAGCGTTGTCTATGATTTCCCGTAGGCGTGCCTCAGCGTGCTGTAGTCCGCGCCCCGTCTGAGATGATTGGTGTTGGCCACTGTGTTCCCATTGGCTGTCAGTTGACACCGCGTCATATTTGAAAAGCTGTCCGTTCATCACCACACACATCTTCTGCTACACAACCGTCCGCAAACTCAGTGCAATTACGCGCGCCATTGAATAGCGCCAGCTATGTTGTCCGCGTGTATTAAGTTGCGCTGTGTGGAGTATAGTGCCACACATGATAGCTCAGATGTTGGCCTACACATCGTACATGGGTGCCATGGGCCACGCACTACAAGCACCCTACCGTTTGTGAATTTGGTGACGCTGCTGGGTACATTCCACTGCTCCCACTCTGCGGACGTCTACCTTGTTAGCGCCCTGAACCTTGTTTGGCGGCGCCAGTGTGCGTGGTGACGTCATCACGTGTCTGCTCATTGGTCCCAGCCTGCCAGGTGCCTGCCCCTCCCCTGCACATAGGAGAAGAGTCATGGCGGCCGCACAGCGTGCTGCCACATGGGGTGTTGTAGAACTTGTGATCCTCATCGACCTGTGTGACCGGCATGACTACGCAAGCACAGTATCCTGCGCAAAATCCAGCGGGCCCTGCTTTGGAAAGTGGGTGTGGAGAAGACCCGCAAGCAAATACAGAAAAAGGTGGCGGACCTGAAGCACAAGTCCCCAGGGCAGATTGTGGACCTTCGTGCCCGGATTGCCAGGCTACGTGGTGAGTATGTGGCAATGCCAAACACACACATGCCAATCATCCTACTCCAAACACTACACAACCATCACGTGGTATTGTGCCATGGCACATAGTGTGACATAAACCAGCATGTGGACCTGTCACCAATGTGCATCTGCATGTTGGTCACACTGCAACATGAAGGTGCAGAATACACTCATATGTTTTTTTAATGCTGATGGCTATAGTGGTACTTGACCTGTGTGGGGCCGAACATAGGTGTGTAATGACAGCAAAGTTGACAACAACATATTAATTCAGCTATTAAACAGCTGATCGCTGTTTCAAATCTCCCGTGCCGACATTACCTATTCGGTGTCAGCACGGGAGATTTAAACAGCTGTCAGATCAGTTGTATCTTCAAATCTCCCGCGCTGACACCGGCAGGAGATCAGCGACGGCTCTAGCTGATATCCCGGTGGCCGCCGCTGAACACCGGCGGCCACCGGGAGAGATTTCAATGAGATCCGCAGTGTTCTCCTGCGCTGTCACGCGGAGGACACTGCGGATCCATTGAGACCTATGCATTGTTTGTGCGTTTGAGGGCGCTTGCAGATTAAACAAGCGCCCGCAAACGCACAAAAAAAGCAACATGCTGCGTTTGGAGTGCGCTCGGAGGGTGCACAAATTGTGCGCATCTGAACGCAGCCATACGCAGGCACGTGTTCCCATGTTAAACATAGGAATGCATGTGCGCAAGCGTTTTGCTGCATTCGGTGCGCTGCGTTCCAAACGCAAATGTGAAGGCATCCTTAGTACTTTTTCAGAGTCCTGCCACCTTGCTTGTATTGTGCATATCTGTATAGACACCACCTAATCCGGCTCCCATACAATCTTAACTCTTGACGTAGGTATAGCTGCTGGATAAATTTCCTTTTTTCACAGTCTCTCATTGACTAAAATTTGTGGAAGGAGACAAGAAAGGGTTAGCTGTTGTGGAACAGGGGCACCAGACTCGCCTACTTAGGGTGCTGACCTCCGTTGTGAGGAAGGGCGAGAGAGGGACAGAATAGTATATGACACCTTCTACTAGGTAGTCACATTTTTACTGTATATATATTCTATGATTTTTGTTGTTTGTCCATTGTGAATTCTTTTAAATATATTCTAATAAATAATGGCTTTTAAGAGTTAGTTCTTTCTTTGTTTAATAATATAGTATCCCATGTACATTTAACGAATTACAGTATAAATCCTACATATATTATAATGCACACCCATAGTTCTCCATATATTATAATAATGCATTATTCATAGTCCTAATATATTAAAATGTACCGCATAGCCCTCTATATATTACAAAGCACCACTCATAGTCCTCCATACATTATAATGCATCCCATAGTTCTCCAAACAGTAAAATATACTCCCTATACTCCTCAATATAGTATAATGCTCAATATACTGAAATGCACCCATAGTGCTCTACTATATTTTATTGCACACCCCATACACCCTCCATAGACTGCCATATATTATAATGCACCGCATAGTCCTCCACTTAATATAATGCACTATTCAAATTCCTCCATATATTATAATTCACACCCCATAGCAGTACATATATTATAATACACCATCCATAACCTTTTGTTTATTATAATGAATACCTGATAGTCCTACAAAAATTATATTGCATCCCTCATAGCCACCCATCTATAATATAACAGTGAACGGCATCTGTCCAAAGCATATATAACCACCAATGACAAGATGGAAAGAGGACACGCCCCCAGCTACTTATTGGCTTCAACAGTATCCAATCAGATCTCAGCTTACATTTTTTAAGCCACAGTTGAAAATGCCAACAGAAATCTGATTGGTAGCTTGTACGCCATTGGTTTTTTGGGGAAACTGTCCTACTTTCTCTATGCTCTATTTACATATAATTGAGCATTTTTATAACTATTCAATCACATCTCAGCTTACATTTTCCTAAGACACAGTTGAAAATGCAAACAGAGATCTGATTAGTAGCTCGGACACCATTGGTTACTAGGGCAACTTGGATTGAATCGTTACTGGATTGGTAATGTGCTGGTATCATAGACAGGCTGAATATTACCAATCTGGGTTTAATGACAGCTGTCAATGATCAGCTGTCATTAACCTTCCTAGCGTTATTCCCGAGCCTGACTCGGGGTTAACATTCACTACCAGAAGCGTTAACCCCGAGTCAGGCTCGGGCTTACCCGCGTTCGCGGCAGATGCGGTGAGAAAACCGCATCTGCCGCATCTACCGCATCTGCCGCACTTGTGCCGCACTTGCGGCGCGGTTGCGGTAATCTGCATAGGAACCAACCACCTCTGATGACCCTCATACATTGTTAATATGTGCCCCTGCAGCCTAGTAAACCATTAGCAGCACTGTTGTTGTGTGCTAAGTGGCTGCAGTAGAAGTGCGATAATGATTTTAGACACTTACATGTCTGGTACTTGAGGCCGTCTCCCTGTGTGTGCTGGGACGTGTGGGCGGTGCTCATCATGTCTGCTCTCCCCCTCCCTTATGCACGCCCCCTCTCAGCCTGCTATAGTGATGTGAGGCTGATTGCGTCATAAAGGGGCGGGGCTAAATCGTGGCATCACGGTAGCCCCGCCCCTTTATGACGCAATCAGCCTCACAGCACTATAGCAGGCTGAGAGGGGGCGTGCATAAGGGAGGGGGCGAGCAGACATGATGAGCACAGCACAACAAGTCCCATCACACACAGGGAGACGGCCTCAAGTACCAGGCATGTAAGTGTCTAAAATCATTATCGCACTTCTACTGCAGCCACGTAGCACACAACAACAGTGCTGCTAATGGTTTACTAGGGTGCAGGGGCACATAATAACAATGTATGAGGGTCATCAGAGGTGGTTGGTTCCTATGCAGATTGCCGCAACCGCGCCGCAACCGCGCCGCAAGTGCGGCACAAGTGCGGCAGCTATGCGGCAAGTGCGGCAGATGCGGTTTTTTAACCGCATCTACCGCGAACGCGGGTAGCCCGCTTTTAGCAACAATTTCCAGAACTAAACAGACCGCCAGGGAGGTTAACCCCTTTTATAACTCCTATTGCCACCACACCTGGGCAATCAAAAAGAGCTGGGTAAAGTTTCAGGATTATGGGGCAGCTGCAAGCTGCTATTCTTACCCTGGAGGGGGCAATAACTATGTGCCTACCCATGGTGAGAATAACAACCCCTGGCCGTGCACTTTGCTTGCCTATGTAACAAATTGGGGGGACCCTATGCCACCAGGTTTTTTAATTATTTATTTAAATCATTTTTAAAAAACCTGCATGTGGTCCCTGTATTTGATAATCAGCCAATATAAAGAACATAGCTGGGGGCTGCATCCCACAGCTGTCAGCTTTATCTATGCTGAGACACAAAAATATGGGGTACTCCTACGCATTTTTTTCAATTATTTATTTTCACACACATATGATAGCAGGATGGCTGCTATACACTAATGTATATGACAACCAATCACAGACACCAGCACAGATTGTGGGCGGGAGCGCAGTCTGAGTGCAACAGCCAATATCAGGTCTGTCACAGAGAGTGGGCGTCTGTGATAGGCCTTTGTAGTTTAGTGCGGTGAATATTCATGAAGTTTAATGAGTGGCCCAGAAGTGTGTCCACAGTGGGAGACTGGTAAGATTATCTATCTTTGTTTCATCTATCTATCTATCTATCTATCTATCTATCTATCTATCTATCTATCTATCTATCTATGTCTCATATTTAACTATCCCATCTATCCATCTATATATCTATTCTGACTTTTGCAGTATGGAAAAGACCATGTTAAAAATGCCATTGTGCCCATCTGTGTGTTGTCTGATTTTTTTTATTTCACACGAATTAATTTGCTGCCATACGCAGCATGTTGCAATTTTTTCCTCAGCTTGTTTCTCGCGGAGGAAAAACTTGCAGATGGGCATTGTTCTACAGTTTAAAGGGAACCTGTCACTTCATTCTACCCCCTGACCTATCTCTAATGGTACCTTTACACGCCGCTACAACAGGATGGATACCAACGGCTACTTCACGTGCACGAGCACGCCCAAACGGTTACCAACGGGAAACGCACCCTCTTTACACGCCGCCACAAGGTGCGCTACGCAACGCTACATCTACAGCTAGCTACATCGCCGGGTGTCTCAAGTAGCCATCTGTAGCTCATTTACACACCGCTATAACCAGCTACTATGGGCGTACCTGGTGCAGCAGGGACAGCACATAGGCGTGCTCCAATTGTGGATTACGAGACGTCCGTACGCTGATAGGACAAAGCAATAATACCATGATTGGCCAGGCATCGCAGGAGGCTGATTAATACTTGACGCTCGAGCAATTGTGTAGTGTGACTCGTCAGCAAATTAAATATGCCGCCCTGTGCGGCGACAACCAATTGCAACGCAGGAGCTTCCATCAATGATCGCAGAAGGGGCGCGGTATCACGGAGCCTGGGTCACGCCTTAGCTACATTGCAGCTACATCGCCAGGTGTCCAGAGTTCCCTTCTGTAGCTTCTTTACACGCCGATACAGCTCGCTACAATCGGCGATGTAGCTATCTGTTTATGGGCAGTGCTCGGATACAGAGGTATCTGTAGCCGGCTGTGTCGTCCCGTCTTCACACGCCGCTATCACGGGCGATATTGGCGCGACAAGCTACAATCGTAGCTTGTAGCGGGTTGTATGCATCCTGTTGTAGCGGCGTGTAAAGGTACCATAACTGTCCCTACACCTTCCTAGCTGCTCCCTAACCATCCCTGTCTGGTGTAAATGCGCCCTATAAAGGTGGGGAAAAATGAGTTATAACTTAACTTACAAGCAGTCGCTCAGCCAGGAGACTGGAAAGGCGTGCTCCAAGCTCCATTCTCCCCTCCTCGCTTCATCACTGTACACCCCCCTGGGAGTCATCATTCATTCTCTACCTCCTCCTCCTGTTTGAATTTCCCGTCCTGTTCTGCTCCTATGATGCACCAGCCGGTACGTCATATCCGGCCCGGTGCATTGTGGGGGCTCATTACGTGGTACGGCCCCGGCTCCTGGTGCATGCACAGTGCACATATTGAAGCCGGCCTGGTCACGTGGTACAGGCCGGCTTCAATATGTGCACTGCGCATGCGCCAGAAGCCGGGGCCGTACCACGTGATGAGCCCCTACAATGCACCGGGCCGGATATGACGTGTGCCAAAACCAGGAGTGAAACTTGCAGAGAAAAAGTATAATTGAAAGAATGACACCTGTTCTGGGTTTTGGAGGCACTCCTGGTTTCGGCATACAAAACCTGATGAACCCTGATAAGGGGAAAAACTGCAGTCTGAAACCAGCCTTATATATTAATTCAATTGAGATGTCCACCTTCTCAGCCCAGGAGGACGCCATAGCCTTTGCTGAATGGGCCCTCACTCCATTCAGGTGGTTTTCACCTTTCACTGAATAGGAAAGACATATGGCATCTCTGATCCAACATGACAAATTTCTATTTGTGATTCCAAACCCCTTCTTGTGGCCCTGAAAGGACATAAACAGAGCCCTACTCTTCCTCCAGGAGGGAGTCCTGCCTACATAGTGTAGCGAATTGCGCCCACCATCCATAGTGTGAAATCTATGCTCATCAGGAGTAGAAGGGTTAGGAAAGAAAGAAGGAAGGAAAATCTCTTGGCTTCTAAAAAATTTGGTAGCAACCTTGGGAAGGAAGGCAGGATCAGGTTTGATCACTATTCTATCAGGAAACACTGAAAGAAAAGGGGGGTCTATAGATAGAGCGTGTATGTCACTATTCCCCCCTAGCTGACGGTAAGGCAACTAATAGGGCTGTCTTCAATGATATGCATTTTAATGAGGCTGAATCTACCAGCTCAAACGGGGAACCTGTCAAGGCAGCAAGGACCAGGTTCAAGTCCCAAGGGGGCACGCGGTTAATGTTTACAGGTGTACTACGTTCACATGATGTAGAAAACTGTGTGACCCACCTATCTCCAGCAATGTTGTAGAAGCATAAGGCCCCCAAGGCTGATACCTAAACCTTCAGCATACTAACAGACAGACCTAACTCTCTACCCTTTTGTAAGAATTCCAGGATAGCTGAAATTGGTACTTTGCTGGAGAAGGGGGTGGTATGTAATTCCAGGAATTTTCTCCACACTTTACTGTATATCCAGTTTGTGGATTCTTTCCTACTTTGGATGAGGGTATCAATTAGGTTTTCAGAAAACCCTGTAGTCTTAGGAACTGCCTCTCGAATTCCACGCTGTCAAGTGAAGTCCCCTCACCTGAAAATGACGGAATGGATCCTGAGAGAGCAGGCCCGGATCTGATGGAAGGATCCAGGGGTCTGAGACGGACATGGCTCTAAGCCATGAAAACCAAGGCCTCTTGGGCCAAAAGGTATCAATGAAGATCACCCTCGCTCCCTCCTCCCTGATTTTCCTGATGACTAGAGGAAGCAACTTCATCTGAGGGAACAATAAGATGAAACCACCACGGAGACTGAAGAGAGTCTATCAAGTCTGGTTGGTCTGTCATGTTCAGGGGCCAAATTTCTTGAACTGTCTGTTGGCTCTGGTAGTGAACAGGTCTATTTCTGGGAGTCCCAATAGGTCTACCATCTTTCTGAATATCAGGTGATTTAACACCCATTCTCCTTGGTGTAAGCTATGGTGACTGAGGAAGTCCGCTCTGAGATTGTCCACTCCCCTGATGTGTAGGGTTGATAGGGACAGGAGATGGAATTCTGCCAGCTCGAAGATCTCCACCGCAGTACACTACAGAGTCCTTGATCGAGTTCTGCCTTCTCAATTGATATAATTGATATAGGTGACTAATGTGGTGTTGTCTGAAAGAATCCTGACATGTGATCCCCATAGCTGTGGAAGAAAGTGTTGGAAGGCATGTTTGATTGATTTTAACTCTCGTAAATTTGATGAGCCATCAGCTTCCTCTAAGGACCACCTCCCTTGGGCCAGGTCATCACCCAAATGAGCACCTCATCCATCAGAACTAGCATCTGTAGTAACTACTCTAGAGGGTTTTATCATCCATGGAACCCCCCTGGACAGATGATCCTGGTCTAACCACCAGGTCAGGAAATCGAGTACTTCTAAGGAAAGAGTAATCCTTCATTAAGACGTCCCTGGTATTGGTCCTCTGCACACAGTATGTCATACTGTAAGCACCTGTTATGAAACTGAGCCCACTGAACCGCGGGGATACAAGACGTTAAGGACCCCAGAAGGGACATAACATCTCTCAGAGACATATGAGAGTTCTCTATCGCTTTCCTAACTTGTCTATTATAATCATCATTTTATCCCCAGGCAGAAGGCATCTTTGACTAACTGAGTTCAAGTGTAGGCCTAGGAAAGACTGGAGAGTTTCCGGAACCAATCTGGATTTGTCCAGATTGATTATCCAGGCTAAAGCTTGTAAAGATGAAATTGTGTTAGTAAGGCGAACCCTACATTGTGTCGCAGAGTTCCCTACTACCAGAAAATCATCCAGGTACGGAATAATAAGAGTGTCCTGTTAATGTAAATAAGACATCACCTCTAATATCAACTTGGTGAAGATACAAGGAGCCATAGAGAGACCAAACGGCATTGCTGTGAACTGAAAATGTCGAACATGACCTTCCATGAAGACCGCCACTTTGATGTACTGTTGGAATTTGATAAGAATGGCCAGATGGTAGTTGGCATCTTTCAAGTCTAAGATGGTCTAATGGGTCTTACGGTGTAACGGGTCAAACAGAAGCCCAGAATCTTCCAGAGCCAGAACGCTTGGAAGTAGAAGCCACCGCAGCGTCTACCTTTGGGATCTTGGACCAAGTAGTTAAATTGTCATTGTCAAAGGGGTACTTTCTCTTAGAAGATGCAGAAAGGGAACCTTACCCCTCTAGCTTCTCTCATTCCCACCGTACCAGATCCTTCACAGCTGAGATAACGGGAAGTGATCGTCTCTTCTTCTGTGAAAGCCTCGCAAACATAATTTCTTGAGTGTTTTTTGTTTCCTTTTCCATGGCATTCCTCACTGATCTGACCAGATTATCCATGCTCTCTGTGGGAAAACAAGACCTACCCACTTCATCAGATGATGCTGATGAGGAAGGAGAGAGATGATTATCCTTTTTGTGTTTTTTATTTTTGAAGGTGAAAAACAGGTTGTATCACACAACGTTTCGGCTCCAGTTGAGCCTTTCTCAAGTGAGTCTTCTGTATATATAGAAAGGGGGTTTGTGGTTCAGTTCCCACATGAGCAACTGCTCAGGCCAGTACCTGCCTGTTTGAGGTACTCAGCATATGACTCCGTCCTTTGTGTCAGTGCAGCAGCATGGTGGCTGGTCTGGGTGGATGGACATCCACCCAGACCAGCCACCATGCTGCTGCACTGACACAAAGGACGGAGTCATATGCTGAGTACCTCAAACAGGCAGGTACTGGCCTGAGCAGTTGCTCATGTGGGAACTGAACCACAAACCCCTTTCTATATATACAGAAGACTCACTTGAGAAAGGCTCAACTGGAGCCGAAACGTTGTGTGATACAACCTGTTTTTCACCTTCAAAAATAAAAAACACAAAAAGGATAATCATCTCTCTTCTTTTATTGTGTGCCGGGGATATATTTAAAGACTTTGTGGCCTATTTTTCCCTTGTGCACCTAAACGGTGGTCGAGCTATACTATATGCTCTCTGATGAGG
The DNA here is from genome assembly GCA_033576535.1 of Allobates femoralis. Lineage (NCBI taxonomy): Eukaryota > Metazoa > Chordata > Amphibia > Anura > Aromobatidae > Allobates > Allobates femoralis. The sequence goes on from JARQOC010000005.1 coordinate 284,289,826, forward strand.
AAGGAGAGACACTGTCGGAGTGTGGATGTTCACAATCAGACGAGGAAGCAAAGGGGGATCTTTTTTTGATTTGGCTTTATGCTTCCTAGGTTACTCTAGGCTTTTAAGGGCATGGAGCTCCTCCCTGATCATGGACCGTATATCAGTTGATCTGACAGATGACTCCTCTTCTAATGTCTGGCTGATACACTGTTGACACAGTCTCTTATTATAAGTGTCAGAAAAGGGCTGTAAGCACAAGGCACATTCTTTATGTTTAGTTTTCTTAGTCTTTTTAGCCTAAACTGCTCAGGGCCAGTAACCGTGCCTTTTTGAGGTACATCAGCATACGACTGGTCCCTCTCTTTGTGTCAGTGCAAAGCAGCATGGTGGCTGGTCTGGTGGATGGACAGGAGCCTAGCTGCACCTGAGCACAAATGGACTTAGTCATATGCAGAGTACCTTCAAACATTCAGGTACTTGGCCTTGAGCA